>ML779204.1:141295-166022 GCA_009831015.1 Picea engelmannii | reverse complement strand
CAAGGGTGGCCAACAGATGTGCGCTTAAGAACCACTTGTATTTCCTGCGTGTATGAATCCCTCAACTGCGGGTTTATGCGCGTAACGACAGATCTCTGTGGCTTAAAGACGTCGGAATACGTCTCTACCCTGGAAAAAAAAATTCCCACAATTTCTGCCAAGGAAAGTGCTCTGATACCACTTGCAAGATACCAGATATAATAAATACGCAGAACATAAATAAAATGCTAGAAATGGCAGAATAACAGTGATATAACCAACATAATCTCCATAATAACACATAAATAATATGAGAACAACAACTGAAATAACACTTTGATTCAGAAAGAAATGTTCACAGGCCTCTTCGAGGGGGCAACCTCCAGTTGAGCAGCGCTCTGTTACAATAATCTCCAAGCTAGGGTTTTCATACCCTCGACCCTTATTTATACTAAATATGTCTATTAAGAGAAGCATCTATAGGAAGATCCTTCTAGAAGCGAAAGCTTCTATTAGGTCTTCTTACATCCGCCTTATTCTATTTTATTGAAAGGCCTTATTAATATTGACCTTTATTACATCATAATATATTGATCTACCTATGTGCGCGTTAGGACCTTAACAAAGATTCTAGGACGAACAAAATATGTACTCCTTAGATATACCTTTCCAATGGTGTATCGTGTGTCCCAAACAAAGATCGTATGTAAAAGGTATGCCCTTTGGAAGTTGACATATCAACTACTCCCATCAGGGCCCACAAACCTTTTGGCGTTTCATCTCCTGGGATAAAGGTTTTGGATGTTTAGGGTTTTCTCATTTATGTTTTATATTAAAAATGCATTTGGACCCTAATTGTACTCATCTTCTTGCAAATGAGCGTAGCCGTCACATCTCTTCTCAGAGATAAGCTACCACTATTCGAGCAAGTTTGTTTCAGTATGCATTTTTATAGTTTCAACAAGTTCTCTTTATTAATAGAAGTCAAGTTTTGTTGTATCTCTATGTATTTATTTGTTATACATTTGTATTTCATTTCATTCCATTTATAAATTTGGATCAGTGGTATTAGAGTGGTATTCTATTTATTTGTTTCTCTGTGCATTTCCCCAACGAGGTCAGGGTACAAGGAGTTGGGACTTGTAGTTGATCCCTTGCAAGACCGTCCCTGCCAATCACAATTCCCTCCCATGGCGGAAGAAAAGAGAGAAAATGGAGCGGGAGATCCTTTTAAATTGTTGCTTGAGAAATCCCTCGTGCGACAAAGGAATGAGATGATGGACAATTTTGCATAGCTCTTTCGGTGGCTACTAACTTGCAACACATCTTCATCAAGCTGCCACTTTGAAAGTGTTGCCCCCTTCAAGGTACAATTCAATTTTGATATCCCCTTATTTGAAGGCCAGATAGATGCATATGTTGTAGAGAAATGGTTGAGTCTACTAGAAGGGTATTTTTCGGTCCTTAATTTTTCCAATAGAGAAAAGATTACCTTTGTGATCCTTAAGGTTATCCCCCATGTCAAGGATTGGTGGGAGACTTACTGTGAGAAAAATGACACTAAGGAATTTGCAATATTTTCGGTTGCACCCACTTGGGATTCTTTCAGGGATGCTATTAAGGAAAAATACTACCTTGTTGGAAGCTACAATGAACAGTACATGAAATAGACCACATTGCGACAGGAAAGGGACTAGACAATACCATAGTTCACAAATATCTTCCATATCATGTGCACCAATTCGGGTATCAAAGACTCTGACTGAAATATGGTGCTTAAGTACCATGGCTATCTACATAGATACATCCAAACATAGATGGAGTTTTTGGACATCTCATCACTGTGCACGACTTATCGATATGTTGTCGAAATTGAGCAGAAATTTAAACAGAAGAAGCGAGAGTTTGGATCTGCAAATTCCTCACAGTAGAAGCAGGGAAAAGGCGACCCCAACCCATAGAACAAAGGATATATCAAGGATGGACCCTCTCAAAACAACCAGTCCAAGCCGCAAAATAAATAAGGGTAATGAGAAGACGAAGAAAGACACTGGGAAGTGGTGTGAATTCCATAAAGTCTCATGGAATAACACCAATGAATGTCACTCGAAGCAGTCGTTGGTGGCCGAATTGAAAGCCTCAGAGTTAGACATAGGTTATGACTCTGAATTAGATCCAGACAAGGGGAATTGGATCATTGATGCAGAACCCAGTGCCACTATCGCTACCACCAAGTTCAAGCCAAGTGAACCAGAAGAACTTTATCTCACCAGAGGTTGTCAAGTGGTTGAACCTGCCGATGACACCACACCATTGGGTGGCTCCACCAAGGAAGAGATATCAGTTTCAACCAAAAATTTCATCTTCCCTATGGCATCAAGCCCTTCAAGGATGAGGTATTGTGTGATATTCCCCCCCTTGATGTTTTTGATGTTCTTTTAGGCCAACCATACTTGTGGAAATGACATGTTGTATATGAGTCTAGACCTCGTAGTGTTATTATTACTTTCGGTAGACAATTGTATAGGATACCATAGGTAGCTATGCCTACCACCATTTCTTTGATCTCTGATAAGAAATGCAAGAAGGTCATTTCCCAAACCGAGAAATTTGTCTTCTTCATGATTCACTCTCAAAATCAATAGAAGGTCAGAGCCACATCCATGGCCTCTGCATAGGGCCTCTCCATGTAGCAAAATCAGGTGGAAAATATCGTGGAAGAATACAAAGACATCTTATCCTCACCCACCGGGGTAATGCTGCACTGTTAAGTCAAGCATTCAATCGATCTAACCCTCGATGCGCCTCTACCCAATGGGCTAGTCTGTCACCGCTCTCTGATGGAAAATGAGGAAATCAAGCGATAGATCCAAGAGTTGCTTCAAAAGGGGCACATCCGACCCATCTCCTCACCCTACGGAAGCCCAATTGTACTTGTGTAGAAGAAATATGGGACTTGGTGACTCTGCATTGATTACAAATCCCTAAAAAAATTAGAGTCAGGAACCGGTACCCAATTCCCCGAATTGATGAACTTCTTAACCAACTCAAGGGAGCCAAATTTTTCAGTAAGATTGACCTGAATTCTGGCTACCACCAAGTCCCAATGGAACAAACTGATGTATAGAAGACTACTTTCAAATCCAAAGAAGGTCTTTTCGAATGGATAGTCACGCCCTTTGGTTTGAAAAATGCTCCAACAACTTTCACGAGATTGATGGATGATATATTGCATCCTTTCACCAATTATTTTGTGGTGGTATATCTGGATGATATCCTCATCTTCAACAAGAAATGGGAAGAACACTTGCAACATATTCAACAGGCCCTTCACACTCTGCGACAACACAAGCTATATGCTAACTTGAAAAAATGATCCTTCAATATGAACAGGGTCCAATACCTAGGATACATTGTTTATGATCATGGTGTGCATGTGGATCCAACCAAGATCCAAGTCACTCATGACTGGCCAGTCCCGACCACATTGATCGAGCTTTAAATTTTCTTAAGACTTGTCAACTTCTATCCCAGGTTCATGTTGGAATTCTCCCATATTGCATGGGCCTCAACGAAGTGACCAAGGGTGGTGGCAAGGAAACGTTTGTGTGGAGGAAGTCACAACAACAAGCGTTCGATGATCTAAAAAATCGCTTGTGCTCAGCTCTAATACTCTCCTTACCCGATCTACAACAACCCTTTTATATTGAGACCAATGCGCCAGACTATGTCCTAGGTGTTGTTCTCACTCAACATGGTCATCCAATGACATATCATAGTGAGACACTATTAGATGTTGTTCGTAAGTACCACACCTATGACAAAGAATGTATTCCATTGTAAAATCCTGCCAATAATGGAATCACTACATTCTCGGGAAGGAGACAATCATATACACTAATCACAAGCCTCTGTAGTTCATGTTGACACAAGGAAAATTGCAGAATGACCACCATCAAAATTGGTACACAAACTTGTAGCAGTTTCATCTCAAAATAAAATATAAGACATGGAGCACCAATCGTGTCGCTAACTACCTCAGTTGACCCCTATTTGCAGCCTAAAAAATGGTGCTCTGCTCCTGTGTCCATGAGGCATCAAAGTGGCCCCAACTCTACAAGAGCGATCCTGACTTCACTACCACTTACCAGATGTTGGGCACATGCACGACTGTCACTAAATTTCATCTTCAGGATGGATTGTTATGCCATATGGACCACCTCTTTGATCGTTCAAGAGAGCGTGTGAAGTTGATTTTGGAAACTCACTACAATGGAATGGCATGACATTTTGGCATGGAAAAGACCGTGGAAGTACTACAAAATCATTTATGTTGGCCTAAGTTGCCCCAGGACGTCAACAAGTATATCATGTCATGCATTGTCTGTGCGATTGACAAACTAGCCACTAAAAAGCAAGGCATGTAAACCCCTCTTCCTACTCCCAACATGCCACAAGAATCCATCTCGATGGACTACATGTCGGGCCTTCCTTCAACCAAGTAGGGAAATGACTGTGTTTTTGTGGAGGTTGATCAGTTTTCTAAGATGGTCATCCTAACAACCTGGAAGAATAATATCACAGTGGAGCCCACTACCAAGCTCTTCTTCGAACGAGTGTGGGTACACTTCGGGATACCACATACCATCATATCATATCAGGACAACGTGCTCCTAAGCACATTCTGGTCCAACATCTGGTCACAGTTGGACACCAAGCTCACCAAATCCACCGCTTTCCACCCCCAAACTAATGGCCAAACACAGGTCGTCAACATAATGATCGTGCATATCTTGCGCATGTACAACTCCAAACATCCGCACACATGGGATGAGAGTATCCCTATGTTCAACACAACTACAACATAGCCCTTCACAGCTCGATCGTCCACAGTCCCTTTTAGATGGGGTTGGGATTTCAACCATTGTATCCCATTGATGTCGTGTTGCCCCTTGCATCCACATAGGCAAAATCATCCCATGCTCAATCTAAGGCCGACAAAGCCACCAAGTCTATTCAATGGATTCAACACATCTGGAAAAAGGTCGATGATATTTTACAGAAAGTCAATGCTAAGTACAAACAATGCCATGATCAACACCGAGTGTCGTACAAGTTTCAAATGGGAGACAAGGTTTGGTTGCATTTGCAGAAAGAGTGTCTTACATGACCCCATCAGAAGCTTCGTCCACTTTTCTATGGACCTTACACCATCACCAAGGCTATGGGTGACAATTCTTTTGAGCTGAGTATTCCCCCCTTCCTTGGCTTGCACCCAGTGTTCAATGTGTACCTCCTTTGACCACACTTCCCACCATTATTGGACACATCTGAGATCACATAGCAGTTGACACCGATAGAGATCAACCCTGACTGCATGGAAAAAACATCCATTGATCAGATTAGGGACTCTCAGATTAAGGGCACTCTCCAACATAGGATCCAGATTTATCGGGTTGTTAGAGCAGGGCAACTCCTGCACCAAGGAAGGTGGCTCACTCGGGGCCAAGTTCAACAGAAGTCTCCCCATCTGATGGGGTCAATCAACGCAAAAAAGACCATTGCTTCCTAAGGGGGGATGAATGATCCAGGTGGATATTCGTGGCCACCCACCTATTCCACTAGTTCAAAGAACAATTTCCATTTGACAGTTTTTTTTACAGTTTTTCGGGTCCCAAACTTATGGGGCCATTTTGAAGCCCTAAACGACATTTGTTGGGCTCGACAACACCTTGCATGATTTTAAAATAGATGCGAGGCCGAATAGAATAAGTGCTCCTTGACTATACCTTTCCAACGGTGTATCGAGTGCCCCAAACGAAGATCGTATGCAAAAGTTACGCCCTCGAGAAGTTGACGTATCAACTATCCCTATCGGGGCCCACAAACCTTTTGGTGTTTCATCTCTTGGGGTTAGGGTTTTGGATGTTTAGGGTTTTATCATTTATGTTTTACGTTAAAAAGGCATTTGGAGCCTCATTGTACTCATCTTCTTGAAAATGAACGTGGTCGTCACATCTCTTCTCAGAGATAAGTTGCCACCATTTGAGCAAGTTTGTTTCAATCTGCATTTTTATAGTTTCAACAAGTTCTCTTCATTAATATAAGTCAAGTTTTATTGTATCTCTATGTATTTCTTTTCTATACTTCTATATTTCATTTTGTTCCATTTATAAATCCAGATCATTGGCAAAGTGCAACGTGTCGCACAAAAGGAAATCTTGACATGATGTAATGTCAGATCGAAAAATGTTTGCTAAACAATGTGTTGCATGATATATCACAAGGCAAGAAAGATTTAGAGAATGGGGTGAAAAAACAAAAGTGTAAAGGAATATGTAAAATAATTCACTTAGGAGATTTCATTTAGAGGGATGAAAACTATTTTTAAGGTCACTGCAAAGTGAGAAACCAAATTGATATATGAGAGCCCCTTATTTGTGAGACAAAAAACATATGTAACAAAAATGAAAACTTTTAATTCATGTTAAATAATAATTCATGTTAAATAATAATTCATGTTACATAAGGAAGAAAAGTTTTGTTCCCCGGTAAGGAAAGGAAAATTAGGAGACGATACATTGCCAGGAGGAAAAGTTTTGGTTTGTGCGATATGAGAGATACGAAAAACAAAGAAATCATATATTTACCTTGTTTGGACGATCTGTATAGCTACCGTGAGAACTATTTCTCCCATTAAATCAAATTTGAAATACGAGAAATAGATACACAGAGTGCAGAGCGCGTTAAAAATCAAAAGCAAAGCATCCACCAATATATTTTTTTTCGAGTCAATAGTCCTTACACAAAAAAGTAGTTCTATATACTATAGACATACATGATGCACTCACAGGCGATCAACTCCACAAAGCAAAAACTACGCACTGTCCGAAAGGAATAAATATAAAATTACGGAAGTAAAATGTTATTCAATGGACAATAATCTGACTTGAATAAAACAAGCAACAGCCATAAGGAGCACTATATTGATGACGCACCATTTTCAGTAGTTGTTCTTGTGCTGGGCCACTTTTCCTGAACAGAAGTTGGGGACGGAGGATGAAATGCAGGGTCTTCACATTTCCCTCCATTTTGTTTGATTTGCTTAAGTTCGGCAACAATTTCCTTCATATTTGGTCGGCCTTCCTTCTCCGGTGCAAGGCATCTGAAAGCCAATTCGGTCACTGCGCTAACCATTACTTTTATGTCAGGGTGTCGGTCAATGTTAAGATTTGGATCTACCAGCTCGTGCAAAGATCCCGCTTGAACCTTGGCTATAGCCATAGTAGCTAGAGCAATTTCCCTTCTAGTCCGATTTATGTCCACAGCTATCTTGGCGGAGATGATTTCCATCAAAACGACCCCAAAGCTGTAGACATCCGATTTGTCTGTGAGTTGAAAGCATTGGTGGTATTCTGGGTCAATATATCCCGGCGTGCCCTGAGGAGCAGTGGAAACATGAGTTGCATTTAATGGCACAAATCTTGAGAGCCCAAAATCCGCCACTTTGACCTGGAAGTGCTCGTCCAACAGAATATTAGTTGACTTTACATCTCTGTGGAATATAGGTGGATCAAGGCTATGAAGAAATGCCAGGGCCTGAGCAGTCTCTATACAAATCTTCAGACGAGTATCCCAATTTAGACCTCTGTCCTTCTTCGGTTCCCCGTGAAGATGATCTGCCAAAGTTCCATTTGGAATATATTCATAAACAAGAAGCAGATCTCGGCTCTCTGTGGATGTACAACCATACAGAATAACCAGGTTTGGATGATAGAAGCTCGAAAGAATCTTCACCTCATTGATGAACTGTTCAACTCTTCTAGAATTATCCTGATACAGTCTCTTCACTGCCACAGCACGTCCATCGGGGAGTTTGCCCAGATAGACCGAACCAAATCCCCCATCTCCTAGTTGATTCTTCTCATCGAAACAATTTGTCGCCTGTTTCAGTACTTCGTAGGAGAAAATGGGCAGAGACCCTATCTTATCTTGTACAGCTGCTTCCATATCCTTATCCTCATCGTCTCTAACGCTTTGAGCTACTAAACTCTYGCGAAAAAAAACACTTTTTCCTCTCCTTCTCCTATACCCAATTATACCCACTAATAATCCTGCTGCTATCAACACAGCCGCTCCAACTGAAACAACTGGAGTTGTTTAAATGATTTTAGTAATCAATAAACGTAGCCATACCCATGAACATATCAGCGAAAATACTTGTGAGAGTATCTTTACCTATTGCAACACCATTCGTATCCTTCTTTCCTGATTCACAAATATAAATGGCAATTAGCTTAATGACAATCTATTTAGTAATCAATAAACGTAGCCATACCCATCAACAGATCAGCGAAAATACTTGTGAGAGTATCTTTACCTATTGCAACGCCATTCTCATCCTTCTTTCCTGATTCACAAAACCTGGCAATTAACTTAATTATATTCTATTTAGCTCGACACGGCTACCTAACCGAAACATTCAGAGACACTTGTACATAAATATCAATAAAAGAGTACCTTGGCCAGGGCATTGTCCATCCATGCAATAACAGAGGAACGACGCAGCCTCAGGTGGAACCGAAACGTCGTAGCCACATATCCCTCCACTTTCTTCACATGATTTACACCTTTTATTTCTCTTAATATCTCTGTAAACCCATTCAGTCATTCCCTCATAAACTGCAACTGTTACGTTTTCCAGATCACATAGGAGATTCGGAAGAATCTCAATGCCGTACAAATCGTAATAGACACTATCATTACATTTCCTGAGCTCCCTTCCTTCTGTGTCGTAGATTAGATCCGAAAAAAGTGTGATACAATTGTACACGTCTAGAGTCCAATTGTATCTACTCGTAATGTTGAAGGCAGTGCCTGCAAATTCCGAGACTATATTAAGGGGATCATCTAAAAATTGGCAGTCCTCGCCCCTGACAATCACGAAGGAGTTGTTATTTTGGTAAAACTCCAGTATTGTGTAATTCTGCCCATCAATCTCAATTACTGGAGTTGAGTACAGCCCACAGTCGATCTGAAAGGCAGGGTCACCGCATCCATACTTTCCTACACCGAAAGGATACTTAAAAGTAAAGTCACCACATGTACGACCTGTAGTATTACAATACTGATATTGTTTGTCCAAGCATAGGGACAAGGGGAATAGAAAGGCACAGCAGGTAAGGAGGAGGAGGTGTATCCGGATGGAGGGAAGGCGAGGAACATATAATTCCATTGGGAGAAGATGAGATGAAATGATAAGTATCGATAGGCGTTGTTCCTGAATCCTAACTGCAGGATCGGGAATACTGTTTTTGCAAAAACACTGATTATAATCTAGAGAATTTTTTATGAACACGGAGATAAGATTATCAACTTGATAGCAGTCGGGGATGACAGAAGATTTTTTGATGAGGACAGGACTGGTGAATAATTACGCAGAGGTAGAGTTGGAATGATCTAGGATTTATAACGTCAACGTTGATGCGGACTTAATGTAACGTTCCTGGGTCGTCATGAAAGAGAGCCTAAAATTGCACTAAATCAACTTAATTTTTAAATTAAGATTCATTACCTGATCTGTATTAATTGTCAACTCCATATAGCTTTATTAAAGTTCTGAAGAAATTGTAATCTCTCCCGTAAAATGAAATCAAGTCAAATCTCGTGAAATGTAGAAAAATATATCAATAGAATAATAGTTTTTTTATTTTCAATTATTTTTTTGTTTTTTTTTATCTTTATATAAAGTTGATATAGAATTATTTTATTTAATGTGGATATTAAAATTGTTTATTTATGATTCATATTAAAATATTTTTTTAATATATATATATTTTTTAAATTCCGTGTTGAGCACGAAATGAATTACACATCTCCCTTATATTGAGTTGTAGAAAATATCTTTCTATATAATAATTTTTTTTTACTTTGAATTATTATATATATTTTTAAAAATATTAATAACAAATAAAATATTTCAATATCAACTTTATGTATGTGTTTAAAGATGATATTAATTTTTTGTATTATTAAAGTGGACATTGAAATATAATGCCATATGTATCTCTATGAAAGATATAGAATTATTTTACTTTATGTGGATATTGAAATATTTTATTTATGGTCCACATTGGAATATTTTTTTTATTGATGTATATTTTTTTAAATTCCACTTGTCAACTCTATGTTGAGCATGGAAGGAAGGAATTACACATCTACCTCATATTGAGATATAAAATGTACCTTTCGATACAATATTTTCTTTTACTTTCAATTATATATATATATATATATATATATATATATATATAAAGAAAGAATAACACATCTCAAGTAGAAAGCATCTATTCAATTATTTTCACTCTATCTATATATAAGAAGTTGATATATAATTATTTTACTTGTGGTACTCCCTCTAGAATTGTACACGTGACATGGGAGAAAAACCATCTATGATATATAATTATTTTACTTAATGTGGATATTGAAATATTTTATTTATGACTGACATTAAAATACTTTTATATTATTATTATTATTTTAAATATCATGTGTCAATTGGATGTGGAGTATAGAAGGAATTACATATTTCAATATTTTTAAAAATGTCTTAAGTATTGAACTAATTATAGATCTCTCTCATATGGAAAATTAGAAAGCACTCCTGTGGAATTTTTTTGTTTGTTATTGATATGTTTTTTAGCTCTAAAGTAATATTCTTTATTTCTTTATGCATATATGTGTGTGTAAAGATGATATTAAAATATTTTTCTTGAAATGGACATTGAAATATAATGCCACATGTCACACAATATTAAACCATTGAAGAAATTACACATCTCCCTCCTAATGAGAAGTAAAAAGTACATATCAATTGAATCATAATTTTTTTACTTTCAATATTCTCAGCCCCTAGCCTTCTCTATGAAGTTGATATAGAATTATTTTATCTCATGTAAATATTGAAATATTTTATTTATGACTGACATTGAAATATCTTTTTTTTTATTAATATTTGTTTTTATGTAAAAAGTACATATCAACGAAATAGTAGGTGCTTTCACACTAGGTTTATTAATTAAAATAAAATATAGATAGAGTTACAACAACTTCTAGATTCATAGTTCTGGAAAAATGAGCAAATCTGGAGGAAAAATGAGCAAAAGTTCTAGCTTGTCATGTCCATAGTTTATAGTTCAAGTTTCACAAAAAGAGTGGTAGGACCAATCTAAAGGGAATAATAATTTTTTACTTTCAATTTCTCTCTCTTTCACTGTATTTCGATATGAAATTGATATAGAATTATTTTACTTAATGTAGATATTTATGATATTTTGGTAATTGTACAAAACTCAATTTGCAAAAACACTTATTATAATCTATTTTTTTTTTTTTTCATATCTACAAACAGGAGCAGTATGAACAAGGAGAGAAGATTATCAACTTGATAGCAGTCGGTGATGGCAGAACACTTTTTGATCAGGACTGGTGAATAATTACGAAGAGGTAGAGCTGGAATGATTTAACCGGCATTGATTCATAACGTCTACATTGATGCGGACTTAATGTAACGTTCGTGGGTCGTGATCAGATAGAGTCTAAAATTGCACTAAATCAACTTAATTTTTAAATTAGGATTCATTACTACTAATTTAATTCCATGGGTTGTCAAGAGGTTATTAAGTGGCATAAATGGGAATGTGGGAGTAGATAGGGGAGATTTTCATGTTTTAATTTCTATTTTTTTTAATGTAATTATGTAATAAGATTTATTATTATTATTATTTTTTTAATATTGTTGATTCTCACTTTAAATAAAATTAATTTTTTTTATAACTTTGATGTTAATATAAAAAAAGTTTAATAACTCTAATTATAATATTGTTGAGTTTTACTTAAATCTTTATATATATATATATATATATAAACTTTATGTTGAGCATTAAATGAATTATATATTTTTATTATCCCGAGCAACACACCATTTAAATGTTTTAACTAAGATTTGTTTTAATTCTAGATTTATCATGCATCCAAATATTAAATCTTTTGAGGTGCAAGCTTTTTTTTAGAGCACAAAACTTGAGAAAAGTTTGCCTTTCAAAGGATTTAACCCCTCTTAACACATGATAGATTAGGAGTTAAGATGGATCTACCTTGATTTTTAATATATATATATATATATATATATATATATATATATATAAACTCCATATATATTTTTTGTTATTAATATTTTTTTTTATCTCTAGAAAGTGTCAATTTTTTCTTTCAATTTCTTTATATATGTGCGTGAAAGGATGATATTAAAATATTTTACTTAAATGTGTACATTAAAATATAATGACACATGTCAACTACATATTAAAGCATTGAAGAATTGCAATCTCTCTCATAATGAGAAGTAGAAAGTATTTATCAATGGATTTTTTTTTTTTTTACTTTCAATTACTCTCAATGTTTTTCACACTCTCTCTATATGAAGTTGATATATAATTATTTTACTTAATGTGGATATTGAAATATTTTATTTCTGACTCACATTGAAATAATCTTTTTATTACTATTTTTTTAAAACTCTGAGTTGAGCTCCTAAGGAATTACACATTTCCCTCATATTGAGTTGTAGAAAATGTCTTTCTATGCAATAATAATTTTTTTACTTTGAATTGTAATATATATTTTAAAAAATATTAAAGCACATTAAAGCACCTACCAACTCGGTAGAAAGTATTCTTTAAAATACCTTAAACATTGAAAGAATAACACACCTCAAGTATAAAACACCTATCAATGAATCATTGTTTTGTTTTTTTACTTTCAATCTATCTATATATAAGAAGTTGATACAATTATTATGTGACCTCCCAGGAGAAAACTCATGTTCTGAACCATTAGGCTGTATGATATATAATTATTTTACTTAATGTGGATATTGAAATATTTTATTTATCACTAACATTGAAACACTTTTTTGTTATTAACCTTATGCCAAGTGTCAATTTCATGTCTAGTATGGAAGGAATTTCACATTTCAATATTTTTTTAAATGCATTGAACAAATTACACATCTCTCTCATATGGGAAATTAGAAAGCACCCATGTGTGGATTTTTTTTTGGTTATTAATATTTTCTTTTGATCTCTAAAGCAATATTCTTTATTTCTTTATGCATATATGTGTGTGTAAAGATGATATTAAAATATTTTACTTAAGGTGGACATTGAAATATAATGCCACATGTCAACTTCATATTAAACCATTGAAGAAATTATGCATCTCCCTCATAATGAGAAGTAGAAAGTACATATCAATGGAATACTATTTTTTTTATTAATATTTTTTTCATCTCTAGAAAATGCCTTTTGGGGTAATAAGATTTTTTTTTACTTTCAATTTCTTTATGCATGTGTGTGTAAAGATGATATTAAAATATTTTATTTAACTTGGACATTGAAATGTAATGCCACATGTCAACTCTATATTAAAGTATTGAAGAAATTACACATCTCCCTCATAATGAGAAGTTAAAAGTACATATCAAAAAATAATATTTTTTTTACTTTCAATGACTCACTCTCTCACTCTCTCTCTATATGAAGTTGACATAGCATTATTGGGTAAAAACAACCCAATATGAAGGATATGTCTAATTCCTTATGTGCTCAACATGGATTTGATAAGTGGTATTTAAAAAAAAATATTAATAGAAAAAAGTATTTCCATGTCCACCATAAAAAAAATATTTCAATATCCACATTAAGTAAAATACTTCAATATCAACTTCTTATAGACAGAGAGAGTAAAAGAGAGTGAGAGTAATTGAAAGTCATTGATGACTTGGATCTTAGAGGGATCGACATGTACCTCATGCTCATCAACAATGTAGCCCAAGTATTGGCCCATATTCATGCCAAAGGAACAATTTTCCAAGTTGGCATATAGCTTGTGTTGCCGCAGAGTTCTCAAAACCCGCTGAATATGTTGCATTTGATCCTCCCAAGTTCTGCTCAAGATGAGGATGTCATCCAAATATACTACCACAAAAGAGTTGGTGAAGGGTCTTAATAAATCGTCCATCAACCTCATGAAAGTGGCTAGTGCAATTGTTAGACCAAGGGTCATGACCAACCATTCAAAGAGACCTTGTTTAGATTTGAAAGCTATTTTCTAGACATCAGTTGGTTCGATGGAAACCTGGTGGTAGCCAGACTTTAGGTCAATCTTGTTGAAGAACTTTTCCCCCTTGAGTTGTTCAAGAAGGTCATCAATCCTAGGAATTGGGTACTAGTTTCTGACTGTGATTTTGTTTAATGCTATGTAATCAATGTAGAGTTGCCAAGTCTCATCCTTCTTTTGCATCGGTACAATCGAGATTTCGTAAGGGGAGGAGTTGGGTTTGATGTTCCCCTTTTGAAGAAGCTCTTGGATCTAATGCTTGATTTCTTCATTTTCCATCAGCGAGCGACGATAGATTGGTCCATTAGGCAGAGGTGAACCAGGGGTTAGATCAACTGGATGATTGACTTGGTAGTGTGTCGGTACCTCGGTGGGTGAGGAGAAGAAGTCTTTGTACTCTTCCACGATCTCGTCCACTTGCTTCTATTGCAAAGAGAGGTTTTGTGTAGAGGCCACAGATGTGGCAACAAAATTCTACTTACTATGAGCATGGATCACAAAGAAGACGAACTTCCCGATCTATGAAATGACATTACTGCATTGTTTAGCAGAGATTAAAGAAATAGTGGTAGGCGGTGCTACCTCTGGTATCCTTGATGCAGGAGCATCGTAAGCAAGCCAACAAATCAAGCGCAAAGGCGAAGGATAGCTGAAAACGCACTAGCGCACATTTTGAGAATGTTTTGAATTTGAAAGAAGGAAACATTAATGTAATATCTAAAAGGATATTTTTGCTTTTATGATTTGGAGATTGTAATGAAGATCTCGAGTGTAGCTCTCATCTTCTGACTATTAATCCAAGTGTATTTGTACATGGGTTTCAATAGCAACAACTATTTTCTCATACAACTTCTACAATCTTTGTTCTTCATTGTTCTCTTGCTCTACAACTTACAACTTACAATGATAATAATTGTTACAATACAATACATGTGGGGGAGATTTTCTAGAAGTTAAGTTCAAGAAGAAAGGATGCCAAGTCATTTGGCCAGGAGTCTTTGAGAAGTCTGGACGGATGGTTGAAATTCTCAGAGGGAGAATCGTCGAAGTTTTGTGGACCATTGGATCTTGCAGATCAATGAAAGGTTTAAGGAGAGAATCCTTACATAGTCGTAAGCTCAGGAGGGAGAATAACCATCAGATTAGGATAAACGATATTTGTTGATCTAAGGCTTGAAATTTTGGCTTTTCGAAAGTCGGAGGAGTGGAGGAGTCAGAACGCGAGAATTCACGAGTTGCGAAATCCCAATAGGATCTGGGTCGTCAGATCGCGGAAAGTTCAGAACCGTTGATTTGTGACAAGGAGATATCGGGGTTTCGGCTATCGGGTGAAGAGAGTAGTTGCATTGAAAATCTCCGATACGCGAAATCCTGAGGTGCCGAAAGAATTTGGCCCCAGGTCCTAGTGGAGGGTCACATCAAGATAAGTCAGGGGAGGAGCTAGTGAACTATTAGCCCTTTTCGAGGTTTCAGGGGTTGAATGAGTCAGAGGGACTCATATCAGAAATCGCAAAGTTGTGAAATTTGAAATACCTTTTCAGGTGAAGACTGTGGTCACATTAGTTGGTCACGTGGAGAGGAGGTTCACACCTTGTGTCGTTTGTGCAGGTGTAACTTCTAAAAAGGACTTGTGGAAACACTTGTGTGTTGAAGATTCCTGCGGGGAATCAAAGAGTCAATTAGACTCAAAGGGGATATTAAGAACGATCCTTATACCGGGAGGTCAAGCAAAACCTGCTGAGGTAGGGGTGATGCGTCAAGTGGTATCAAAGCTTCAAATTTTAAATTTCTGTAGCAGGGAGTAGATAAATAAAATACTCTGATACACACCGTAGGTGGTATCAGAGCCCAGATTTTAAAATTTTTGTAGCAGAGAGTAGTTTACAACAATTCCATTAAGAAGACGTCAAGATAGACCAATGCCCGATCCAACTGTGGAAAGGGAAATGAGAGAACTCTGTGCTCGATTGGATGCTATGGAGACAACAAAGAGATGGACAGTTGATTCTGGAGATGTTAGTGAAGATGAAAGAGAAAATGAGGCTGGAGTTGAAGAAGAAGTTGTAGCCAAAGATGTTGCAGAAGAACGTCTATTCAGAGCTGTTGCAAGAATAGGTTCCAGAGCAAAGATAGACATTTTGATGTATGAAGGCAACTTAGACATTGAGGAGCTGCTAGATTGGTTTAGAGCTATATATAAATACTTCGACTATGAGGATGTCGAGGAAAAAAAGAAAGTTAAACATGTTGTCACTAGACTGAAAGGGCATGCAACACTGTGGTGGGATGAACTGCAGGCTGATAGGCGTTGCAAAGTCAAGCAAAGAATCAAAATATGGGATAGGATGGTTGCAAAGATGAAAGCCAAGTTTATACCCAAAGATTACCAAATCAATTTGTTTTGAAGAATGTAGAATTTGAGACAAAAAGGGATGACAGTGAAGGAATACACTGAAGAGTTATACATGATAAACATTAGAGTTGGTCATCGTGAAAGTGACGATGAAAAAGTCTCCAGATTTATGAATGTTCTGAGATATGACATTCAAGATGAGATGAGCATGATGACAATAAAAAATGTAGAAGATGCTTATCAAATGGCTTTGAAGGCAGAAGAGAAATTGGTCCGAAAGCAAGGTCAAAGGGGCAGAGGTAGAAGTTAGAGCCGAGGCAAAGAAATTGCCCAAGACAGAGTGCAGAAGCCCAAGGAGGAAGAAAAGAAACCTCATAATTACCCTGAAAGAGAAGGAAGTTCACAGGGAAAACAATATGCCGATAATAATACTTTTCCACGATCCAGAGGAAGAGGAAGAGGCAGAGGAGGTGAAATAAAGTGTTTTGTCTGTGGAAAGATTAGACACAAATATTTTGAATGTCCAAATAGAAAATGAGATGGAGGCTAATCTCACATTTTAGAAGCGCAAAGGCGAAATGTTGAGGCAGAAGATGTAGAAGGTGGAAGATCCTTAATGATGTGGAAAATTTTCTTGAAGCCAGAGTCAGAGGTGGAGAATCCAGTCCAGAGAAACAGTTTGTTCAGAACTGCTTGCAAGACCAATGATAGAGTATGCAAGGTAATAGTGGACAGTGGAAGTACAGATAATCTAGTATCCACAGAAATGGTGGAGAAGTTGGAATTGGAGATAGTTTCACATCCAAGCCCATATAAGGTTTCTTGGTTGCAAAAAGGACATCAGGTAACAGTCACTAAACAATGTTTATTTGAATTCAAGATAGGAGGTTATAGAGATGAGATCTTATGTGATGTAATTACCATGGATGTCTGTCATCTTTTGTTGGGGAGATTGTGGCAATATGACATAAATGTTGTTCATGATGGAAGAAAGAACACATACACCTTGGAAAATAATGGTAGAACGCATATGTTGCTACCAATTAAAGATAAGAAGGTGAAAGAAGAAGCAAGAAATACTATACTTCTCATGAGTGGGAAGGAACTTCTGGAGGAAGTCAAGAAAGATCAAGACATGCAGTTTGTTGTGGTGAGGAAACCTAGAGTCGTCTTGACCAGTACTTTGATAGATGATCTACCGGAGGAAATTCAGGAACTGCTAGAGAATTTCATTGATATAGTGATGGACGATTTACCGTGTTCATTGTCACCCATCAGAAGTATAAGCCATCACATTGACCTTATACTAGGGGAAGGTTTACCAAACAAATCAGGGTACATATTGACGCCACAAGAGAATGAAGAGTTTAAGAAGCAATTCCAAGATTTGATGGACAAAGGATTGGTTAGAGAAAGCTCGAGTCCATGCATTGTGCCAACAGTGTTTAGTCCAAAGAAATATGGTGGATGGAGAATGTGTACAAACTCAAGGGATATAAACAAAATCACCATTAGGTATAGATTTCCTTTACCCAGGATGGATGACTTGATGGATTGCTTGAGTGGAGTAAAGTTTTTTTCAAAAATTGATTTGAAAAGTGGTTATCATCATTTTAGAATGAGGGAAGGTGATGAATGGAAGACAACATTCAAGACGAATGAAGGGTTGTATGAATGGATTGTCATGTCGTTTGGTTTGACGAATGCGCCAAGTACTTTCATGAGATTAATGAACAAATTCTTGAAAGATTTCATTGGAAAGTTTGTAATTGTGTATCTTGATGATATACTAATCTTCAGTAAGACTAAGGAGGAACACTTGAGACACCTAACTCTAGTGATGAGGAGATTGCAACAAGAGAAGTTGTTGATAAATTTGAAGAAGTCCTCTTTCATGAAGAAAAAACTTGTTTATTTAGGCTTTGTGATCTCTTCAAATGAGTTGAAGATGGATCCTAAGAAGGTAAAAGCAATCAGAGATTGGCCATCACCGAGGAATATCTTTGAAGTCAGAAGCTTCCATGGATTAGTCAGTTTTTACAAGAAGTTCATAAGAAATTTTAGTGGGATTAGTGTATCAATGATGGACACGGTCAAGAAAATACATAAATATTTTCATTGGACAGAGGAAGCAGAGAAAAGTTTCAAGTTGTTGAAAGGGAAGATAACTGAACAACCAATTCTAGTTCTGCCAGATTTTAGTAAAACGTTCCAAGTCAGATGTGACGCAAGTGGATTCATGATTGGAGCAGTCTTAAGTCAAGACAATAGGCCGATTGCATACGTCAGTGAGAAGCTGAATGAGACCAAGATGAAATATTCCATGTATGATAAAGAGTTTTATGCAATCATATAGGCGCTGAAGAAATGGAGGCACTACTTCGTTCCGAAAGAGTTTGTCTTGTATAGCGACAACCATGCTTTAAAATTCATAACTCGACAAGAGAAATTGAACCAGAAGCATGCAAAATGGGTTGAATTTATGCAGAACTTTACTTTTGTTATAAAGCACATTTTTGGAATTGCTAACAAGGTTGCTGATGTGTTGAGCAGGAAATGTTTGATTCTGCAGGAGTTTTGTGTGAAGACCTTAGGTTTTGATAACCTTAAGGACATGTACAGAGATGATTCAGATTTTAGGGACGCTTATGAAGCATGTGAGAATCCTTTTCTGAGAGACAGAAGACAATGGATTGAATATTTAATTCAGGATGGATTATTATTCAAAGGAAGTCTGTTGTGTATCTCGAAGAGTTCTATGAGAGAGAATCTTCTGAAGGAAAAACATAGTGGGGTATTGAATGGACATTTCGACCATGATAAAACATTTTTGCAACTGAACAATTTATATTATTGGGCAGGGATGGGGACATATGTCAAGAAATTTGTCAACAAATGTAGAATTTGCAAGCACACAAAGGGGAGAAGACAAAATACAAGATTATATCAACCATTGCCAGTACTAGAGAGGCCATGAGATGCGGTAAGCATGGATTTTGTGTTAGGACTGCTGAGGACACAGAGAGGTTGTGATTCCATATTCGTGGTAGTCGACAGATTCTCTAGAATGACACATTTCATTCCATGTCAGAAAACCAGTGATGCAACACACATTGCAAACCTACTTTTCAAAGAAGTTGTTAGACTTCATGACTTACCCAAGAGTATTGTTTCGGACAGGGATACCAAATTTGTTGGTCATTTCTAGAGGACAATATGGAAGAAGTTGGGAATAGATTTATCTTTTAGCTCAACATATCACCCTCAGATGGATGGATAGACTGAGGTAGTAAACCGAAGCTTGGGAGACTTATTGAGGAGTTTAGTAGATGAACATCACAGTCAATGGGATCAGATTCTGCCACAAGAAAAAATTGCATATAACGACTCAACTAATAGAAGCATAGGACATAGCCCATTCTAGATAATGTATGGAATGCAGCCAAGAGGAGTATCTGAGTTGAGAGACTTAGAGTAGAGCGAGTTCAGAAGTGCTGGAGTAGACGATTTTGCAGCAGAGATGCAAGAGCTCCACAATAAGATTAAAGAGCGATTGCAAAATTCCAACCAAGAATACAAGCACAGAGAAGATCAACACAGAAGAGAACTTCAGTTTGAAGTGGGAGATTTAGTTTTAGCGCATATGAGAAAAGAAAGGTTCCCAAGGGGAACAAATAATAAGTTGAAGATGAAAAAGGTAGGGCCGTGTAAAATCTTGAGGAAATTTGAGGCCAATGCTTATGAAATAGAATTGCTAGATGGGGTAGGAATATCGCCCATATTCAATGTAGCATATCTATATCCTTACAAAGAAGATGAAACAGATGGATCATAGGATCAGAGGGAAGTTCAGTGGGTCAAACAGATGCCTATAGCTGAAAAGCCACTGATGGAAAAGATCATTGATCAAAGAGTTAGCAAGAAAACCCGGAGAAAGACGTATTTTGAATACTTGATAAAGTGGAAAGGACACCCAATTGAGGATGCAAGTTGGGAAAGTGAAGCAAATATCCAGAAACATGGAAAGACGGTGCAGGAGCTCATGAACAAGATTTCATGAATTTTACAGCCATAGGAGTATGATACAGGAGCATCGTAAGAAAGCCAACAAAGCAAGCACAAAGGTGAAGGACAATTGGAAACGCACCAACGCACATTTTGAGAATGTTTTGAATTTGAAAGAAGGAAACATTAATGTAATATCTAGAAGTATATTTTTTCTTTTATGATTTAGAGATTGTAATGCAGATCTTGAACGTAGCTCTCATCCGTCGGCTATAAAAATTTATTGTAATAAATGTAGATTAGTTGTTGTCTTTAATTCGATTAGATAGCTTAGAGTTGTAGGAGGGAAGACTCTATAAAATCTCCCTCGCATGTATTGTATTGTAACAATTATTCTAATTGTAAGTTGTAAGTTGTAGAGCAAGAGAACAGAGAAGAACATAGATTGTAGAAGTTGTATGAGCAGATAGTTGTTGCTATTGAAACCCTTCTATAGATACACTTGGATTAATATAAAGAAAGATTTGATCCAATTTCATGGTGTTGTGATGAATATTGTTTGCATCTATTGAATGGTATGTTTACAGTTTGCTTATATTCTTTGTTATGCATTTGTTTCAATGCTATGTGTGTATGCTTGTGATTTCATGTTGAATGTATGAAGTCCATGAGAGGGGAAGTATGAGTTTCAATTGTTTCTCGTCCCGAGAATTCCTGCAAGGAGTGCAGTGAAAGTCCGCAAGGAGTGCGTTGACAAGGTTCTGAGTTTTATCTTAGAAAAGATCAGGAGGGATATCGTTGTTCTCATACCAGTAGAAATGCAAGTATAGAATAGAGCCATGCAAGGTGTGTGCAGGATGGTTGAAGTCTTAGACTTATCCAACCAAGGAGAAAGATTGAAGAATTGTTGTTGCAAGGAGTGTGCAGAGTTTGGGAGGGTCAAATAACCAGAGGTTATTGTGAATTACGCAAGGAATGCACGCAAGAATCTCTTAGAAATCCTTGAGTTTCAGCGAGTATAAGCTCAGGAAGGATAGAGACTTCAAAGAGTTCGAAGGATGGACAAGGTTTGGAGTCGCCTCGCAGAAGTTAAGTTCAGGAGGAAAGGACGCCAAGTCATTTGGCCAGGAGTATTTGAGAAGTTTGGACAGATGGTTAAAATTCTCAGAGGGAGAATCGCCAAAGTTCTGTGGACCATTGGATCTTGCAAATCAGCGGAAGGGTTAAGGAGAGAATCCTTACATAGTCGTAAGCTCAGGAGGGAGAATAGCCATCATATTAGGATCAATGAGAGTCATTGATATAAGGCTTGAAATTTCATCTTTTTGGAAGTCAGAGGAGTGGAGGAGTCAGAACTCAAGAATTCACGAGTTACAAAATCCCGACAGGATCTGGGCCGTCAGATCACGGGAAGTTCAGAACCGTTGATTTGTGACAAGGAGATATCGTGGTTTCATATATCGGGCGAAGAGAGTAGTTGCATTGCAAATCTCCGATATGAAAAATCCCGAGGTGCCGAAAGAATTTGGCACCAAGTCGCAGTGGAGGGTCACATCAAGAGAAGTCAGGGGAGGAGCCAGTGAACCATTATCCCTTTTCGGGGTTTCGGGTATTAAACAAGTCAGAGGGACTCATATAAGAAATTGTGAAGTTGTGGAATCCAAAATACCTTTTCAGGTGAAGACTATGGTCACATTAGTTGGTCACATGGAGCGGAGGTTCATGCCTTGTGTTGTTCACGCAGGTGTAAATTCTGAAAAGGACCTGTGGAAACACTTGTGTGTTGAAGATTCTTGCAGGGAATCAAAGAGTTAATTAGAATCAAAGGGGAGATTAAGAACGATCCTTTGATCGAGAGGTCAAGCAAAACCTGCTAAGGTGGGGGTGCTGCACCAATCTTGTACAATTTTCTACCCAAAGTAATAATAACACTGTGGGGTATAGACTCATACACAACATGACGCTTCTACAAATATGGTTGTCCTAAAAGAACATCAAAAAATTCAAGGGGAGAAAGATCACACAATACTTCATCTTTGAAGGGCTTGATGTTGTAGGGAAGACGACATTGTTGGCTGACACGAATATCTCTTCCTTGGCGAAGCCAACCGATGGTGTAGGGTTGCAGGTGCGGTGTCGTCGGCAGGTCCAACAGCTTGACGAACTCTACTGAGATCAGGTTCTTCTGAGTGCCACTATCGACAATGAAATGAAGTGGAGCCCCCTTTACCCACATATATGAGTGAAAGAGGTGTTCCCCTTCCTCTGGTTCTTCTGGTTCGCTTGGTTGGACTTTGGTGGTAGCGACACTGGCACTGGGTTCAAGATTGATAATCCGCTTCCCTCCTTCTAAATTTGATTCAGAATCAGAATCAACCTCTGACTCAAAAGCCTTCAACTCGGCCAGGATTGACTGCTTGGAGAGACAATCTTCAGTGTTATGCCAAGGGATTTTATGGTATTCACACCATTTTCTCGTGTCCTTCTTCGTTTTCTCATTTCCCTTCTTGTGTTGTGACTTGGACTGGTTGTCCTAAGAGTGTCCATCTTTTCTCTCTCCCTTGTTGTGTGGGTTGGGGCGTCCTTTTCTCTGCTTCGTTTGTGAGGAGTTTGAAGATACAAACTCTCGCCTCTTCTGCTTAAATTTATGCTTGATCTTGACAACATATCTATAAGTCATACCCAATGAGGCGATGTCCAGAAAATTCATTTCTGTTTGAATGTATCTATGAAAATAGTCGTGGTATTTGAGAACCAGATGCCACTTAGAGTATTTGATACCCAACTTAGTGCGCAGGATATGGAAAATATTAGTGAAATATGGTACTGTCTGGTCTCTTTCTTGACGTAGGGTGGTCCATCTGGTGTATACCTTCCTTGTAGCTTCCAACAGGGTAATATTGTTCTTTAATGGCATCCCGAAAGGAATCCCATGTAGGGGCAACCAAAAATATTGCATATTCCTCTATGGCCCTTTGCTCAGAGTAAGTGTCCCACCAATCCTTAACATGGGGGATGACCTTGAGGAGTGAAAAAGTAATCTTTTCCTTATCGAAAAAATTATTTACCGAAAAATACCCTTCGAGCAGATTCAACCATTTATCTACAACATCTACATCTATCAGTCCTTCAAATAATGGAATATCAAAATTTACATGTACCTTGAAGGGGGTTGCATGGCTGCTTGATGAAGATGCTTCTCCTGTGGGTAGTCATCAAAGGATCTGTGCAAATTTTTCCATAATTTTGTTCCTTTGTCGTGAAAGGTGTTGGGTGTGTGTTATATTCTTTGCATGTGTGTGTGTGTGGGTGCATCAGATATGACAACTGCGCGGGCGGTTTTTTTCTATTTTTAGCGGATTTTGCTATTTTTAGCTGATTTGTAAATTAATCCTGGATTAAGGGATTAGGGTTTTGGTATCTACGGAATACCTAAAAGCATTGTATATATTTTATGGCGAATGGTGAAATTCGATATAATGAAAAGAAGAAAGGTTTTCCCGGTTGAGGGTTTCCGGTAAAAATCTTTGTGTATTCTGTGTATGAGCCATTGATTAATTTCTGTATTGCTTTAGAATCTATATGCATTGTTTTACTTCGTAGGTTTAAAACTTACATGTGGTATTAGAGCACATTTTGGCTTCAGAGGGACGCCTTTGTTGTTGAGGGTTTGGCTCGGTCTTGACAGATCAAGTTTATCTTAGGTCTGTGATAAACCTGGGTTTAGTGGGAGCTTTTGCAGTGGAGATTCGAGTAAAGTAAGAGGAATGGTGAGCTCATCTAGAATCGAGATAGAGAAGTTCAACGGTAAAAACTTTGAGCTATGGAAGCTCAAGATGGAGGACCTTCTTGTAGACAAAGAACAATGGATCGTTGTGGATCCTGGTACACAGCCTACTGGTACACCATCTACAAGCACACAGGCTACTGGTACACAAACTACCAGTACACAAACTACTAGTACACCAGTTACTGGTATGTCAAAGGAATATTGGGACAAGTTGGACAAAAGAGCAAGGAGTACCATTCGACTCTGCCTGGCAGATTCGGTGTTGTTGAATGTCTTTGGAGAATCTACAGCCAAGGAACTATGGGATAAGTTAGGGAATTTGTATCAATCAAAGTCCCTGGTAAACAAGTTGTTTCTTCGAAAGAAGTTGTATCATCTTAGGATGGAAGATGGAGATTCTGTGACAGAACATCTAAATG
>ML779204.1:111322-132999 GCA_009831015.1 Picea engelmannii | reverse complement strand
AAATATAAATGAGACCCATTAATGGTGAACAATAGGGAAAATGAAGTGACATGGTGGTGAATAATGAGTGATATAATGGAAGCATAGGTGAAAAATGTATGGTAATGAGTGATATTTGTATGATGTTTTGAAGCCCAAACAGTGTTATTAATACTTTGAATAGGAAATTGTACATGATACCCGAGGTAGTCCCACCTAGTGCTATTTCCTTTATATCTGCCAAGCAATGCAGGAAGGTCATTTCTCAAACTGAGAAGTTTGTCTTCTTCATGATTTGCTCTCAGAGTGAGTGACAAGTTGCAGCCACATTCTTGGCCTCCGCAAATGACCTCTCCATGCAGCAGAAGCAAGTGGATAAGGTCATGGAAGAATACAAAGACATATTCTCATCACCTACTGGGGTATCTCTTCATTGTCAGGTCAAGCATCCCATCAATATGACCCCCAATGGGTCAGTTTATCATCGCTCTCTGCTAGAAAATTAGGAGATCAAGCGTCAAATCCAAGAACTGCTCCACAAGGGGTACATCCAACCCAAATCATCACCTTGTGGAAGCCCAATCGTGCTGGTGCAAAAGAAAGATGGGACTTGGCTACTCTGCATTGATTACCGGGCCCTAAATAAAATCAAAGTTAAGAACCGATACCCAATTCCCCAAATCGATGATCT
Organism: Picea engelmannii; assembly: GCA_009831015.1. Classification (NCBI taxonomy): domain Eukaryota; kingdom Viridiplantae; phylum Streptophyta; class Pinopsida; order Pinales; family Pinaceae; genus Picea; species Picea engelmannii. The sequence goes on along the minus strand of ML779204.1, from coordinate 132,329 downwards.
CCTTGATCAACTCAAGGGGGAAAAATACTTCAGTAAGATTGATCTAAAGTCTAGCTACCATCAGGTCCTAATAGAACCGATAGATGTATGGAAAACTGCCTTCAAGTCAAAAGAAGGTATTTTTGAATGGTTGGTCATGCCCTTTGGTTTGAAAAATTCCCCAACAAATTTCATGACGATGATGGACAATATCTTTTGGCCATTCACTAATTATTTTGTAGTGGTGTATATGGATGACATCCTCATCTACAACAAGACTTGGGAAGAACACTTGGAGAATAATCAATAGGTTATGCACACTCTGCGACAAAACAAGCTATATGCCAACTTGGAAAAATGCTCCTTCAACATGGACAAGTTCCAATACCTAGGAAAAATTATTGATGTGCATGGTGTGCATGTTGATCCAGCCAAGATCCAAGTCATCCATGACTAGATAGCCCCAACTACGCTCACTGAGATTCATAGCTTCTTAGGCCTTTCCAATTTCTATCGAAGGTTCGTGTTGGGATTCTCCAATATTGCATGGGCCCTCAACTCAATAACTAGAGGTGGTGGTAAGGAAAAATTTGAGTGGGGCCTGTCCCAACATAAAGAGTTTGATGATCTGAATAAATGCTTGTTCTCTTCCCCAGTCACTTTTACATATTGTAAAAATTTTGACGTTCTATATGCGACGTTATGGACAAAATTGGCCATACTGTCGAAAAATAGAGGAAATTTTAATTTTTTTTTTCCATATTGACCGATAACATTGCTATTGCCACGTTGATGTCTCTCTTTCTACGTTGTCATCTCTATTGCCACGTTTTCATCTCTATTTCCATGTTTGGAACATAGGCATCACTCTTGCCAAGTTTGTAACATAGTTGTCTCTCTTGCCACATTTGTAAAATAGTGGTTGCAGTTGCAACATTGTTGTGTATAAATAAGGTCAATGAGTTGTAAATGTTTCTAGTGGGTCTAACTATTGAATTTTATATGTTTTTCCATTGTTGGAAAGGATTATGGTGTGATTTTTATGATTTCCATGGTGTCCTTATGATACGACAATGGTAATATATTATCCACATAAAAGGTTGCTTGAGAAGTAACAAGGGGACCATGATACCATAAGAGCGAACTTGTCCTTTGAAGTAAAAACTTCCTTGCCCATGATTCCTTAAAAATATTTCCCACTCATCTTTTAATTGGGTGTTCTTTTGGATGTTTCCTCATGCTTCGTGGCCAAAAGGGCACACTTGTCTTATGCAGAATAAACTTGGGGGGGAACCATTATTCACCCTCATTCATGAATGATTCTTAGACTCTCCATTCTACCTAAGAACATTTATTTCCCACATGCATTATCCATTTTCCTATCCAAATTCTCTTCTTCTCATTGTTCATGGTGGAACTTGTGTGGAAACATTGTTTTTATGCATGCAAACAAGGGAAAATCCCCATGGAATTATGGCTAGGAAAAAACTATGGGGAGTGGGGGATTTTATTAAAAGAAATGATATGAAATTGGATGGTTTTGAGCGAAAAACCATGGTTGGAATGTCCCCAAGAGGTGAAGTAAACACCATTAAAACCTGCAACCTTGTTAGTGTTGGTCATGGATATTTTGAACTGAGTGGTTTCCTTTAGGTCATTCAAAGTGTGAAACTAATACCGTTGCACTTTTTTTTCCTACATTTGAAGGGAAGAAGATATCCAAGGGACTATGGAGTAGAGAAAAGGGAGATATCCCTTGTGATATGACATAGAAGAGAATCTCATGACAATTGATGTCTAGATGAGGGCCTAGAGTGCTCAATAGTGAGCATATTGGCTATGTCATGAGATAAATGGGTTGGCATGAGTGAGATTAGAGCCTTGTAGGAGATTCCTTAAATGTTTTCATTGTGTTATTGAGGAGAAGAGAGTGACACAATGGTTGATGGCTAGATGTTGGGATACTCCCTAGGGGTGTAATTAGGGGGCCAAAGGGATCACTACAGTAGTAATTATATAGTTATGGTGGTCATTCAATGTAAAGTGGAATGGGTCCATTATGGATGTTCTTATTAAATAAGATCCATTAGTTAGTTAGAATGGAATACATGTAATGTGGCCTCATTAAAGAATTTCCATTAGGTAATTAGGAGGTGGTTATGATTAGGGTTCTCTAGTTAGCTATAAAGAGAGACATAGTCCTTATGGATATGTATTGAAGTATTTTGTCTTCGATCTTAGCTCAATGAGAGGTCACCTTACCTTAAGAGGAAAGTGAACAATAATGGATTTATTCCAAAAGGATCATTGTATAGTGTTTCCATGCATGAAGGGTATTTTTATATAATCAAGTAAATGGGACTTTACAATCTTAAGCTTGGATATATTATATGTGATTTAATTTTTATAACTAAGGTAGATAAAAATTGGTATTGGAGCTCCTTCTTGGGAAAGAAAGTGGAAGGATTTGTTTTCCTTCTTTTTGTATATTTTTTCCTAAGAAAAAAGAGGCAGAAACATTCAAATATATTCATGTAGCTTTATGTGCATAATATGGGAAAACCAAGTCTAGATTTCTATTCCTCTTGAAAAAACATCCAATTTAAAAAAAAAAATGGTTCCAATCGAAGTCTTTGCTCTTGGAGATATCGTTGATTTAAAGTAAGTTATTCTAGGGTCCTTTTTGTGAGAACCATCAATATTGTAGAAAATATATCTTTTGACAGAGCACCCATATTGCAACTGGACCAATGTCATTTGATAAAGGATTTTTGGGGGTTTTATTTGATATTATGTTATTCTTTTGATCAATATTCAATGCCCCCAAAGCCTCATATATCCAAAGAATGGAAACAAATTGGGAGGATCAAATCACACACATAATACAAGAGCTTAAGGAGAGCTGACAACTTCTTGAAACGTATCATGATATTAGTGAAGAGTATAAATGAGATATATTTTCTTGGTGGAATTCAAACCATGATTGTGATGGTTGGTACATGAATAATTGTCTTTTCTTGGAAGATAACTACTTTCACTTTCCATTTTGATGCCTCTACTCCACATGATGTATATAATGTCTTTGAGGTTACTTACGGGATGATGATGGCTATTGGTGTTCATCTTGGACAATCTTAAATGGTAATGTTCCTTTCAACTCCTGAATTGACCTCTTACAACCATGCAGATGATCTTTTGAATTCTATTTATTTGGATCCATGTGATTGTGGTGGGAATTTTGAGGACATACTCGACCATTAGTTGAGCTCAAGAGTCATCATTTGGGTGTCAAAATGAACTACCAGGGATGGGATCCAAGTTTATGGACAAGATTTTTGGATTACTTTAGCATTGCAGTTAGTACTTGCACATGGGACACTGACTATTTTAGCATGGTGATCTTCACTTGTACATGGGACCTAGATTTATGGACGAACTTCTTGGACTATTGGATCATTGAGACAAACCCTTGCAGATGGGACCCTATCTCTTTGGACTACTTCATATTTGTGATTAGAAACCATACATGGGACCCTCATTTAATGTTGTACATCCACACTACAAGCATTGAGGGAAACACTTTCCAAAGGGGTATGGAATGCTAAGATCCTTCTTAGAGGTGTAATGGGCAAGGGGTGCTGGGAGGGGGGCGAAAGGCCCATAGGACTAGTGATGGTATAGTTATGGTGGTCATTCAATGTAAAATGGATTGGTTCCATTATGGTTGTTATTATTAAATAAGGCCCACTAGTTAGTTATCATGGAATAAATGTAATGTGGCCTCATTTAAGAAGGTCCACTAGGTATTTAGGATGTAGTTATGATTTAGAATGGGTTGATGACAACAATAATAAAAATGATGAGCTGATGACATCATCCTCTGAAGAATCTATGAGTGAAGATGATGAGCTGATGACATCGTTCTCACCAACATATGTCCACTTAGTCACAATGACACATCTTTGATATCCTCCAACATTAAAGAAATCCCCACATCAACAGGGAGTTTAAACATTTTCAATAAGTGTGAGTCATTCATGCATTCTCCTACCTCATGGAATTTCTCTTGTGATCATTCTCACCATTATTCACATAACCCCCACACTATATTCCCCTTAGTTACTCAATAATCAAAATTTATAAATGACCAAAACTAATGCAACAATGACGGAATAACAAACCTTGGAAGAGAGATAGATGGTTCTAGATAAGAATAGAGGCAAGGAAAATTAGAAAACCTTTAACCCCATGCCCATGAAATAGTTGCCTATTAATTATTTAAGAGCTAAGGCAATACTCCACTAGGTTTCCCATAAAGAAATCAATGGATTGGACTATTTTTGCCTACACGAGGGCACTGGAAAGGAAGGAGATGCTTGAGGGATTGTTGAGTAGAGAAAGGAAACATTTTCCCTTGTGTTGTGTATGTCATGGAAGATAAATTTTCCCTTATACTCAAATATCACTCACAGTACCACTCTATATATCGTCTCATCTTGTCCTTGTTTCATTTTAGTTTTTTGATCGGTTGAATTTTAAAGGAAACAACTATTAAAAGACATTGTACTAGGGCTAGAGTACATGATGGGCAACGATAACCTGTGAATGGGGCCAACGTTGAAATTTTTTCAAAATGTTTCTGTATGACATCATACATCCTTGAGTCTTGAAACCCTCCCATACCATCAAGGCATGTGTCTAGTCTAACCATGTCAAATTTTGATGCATACAGGCACATATTGAAGAAATTTCAATGTTGGCCCCATTCATTGCTCACTATGTGGGGTCGATGCATGACATTTTTGGTGGTTGAATTGGAAGTTCCATGACATTTCAAGAGAGTTCCAACAAATATTCTACAGATGGAAACAAAGAAATTTGACAATGAGACGCCCATTATGAACGTTGTTGCAAACTATCTGGTAGAAAACAAGACCTCCTTAGTATGCGAATGTGTAGTACATGTGATGTGCAACACAATGAACAGAGCTTGTGTAGCGACTGAAACAACTCTTGCATAGCGGATAAGACACTTTTTTCATATCATAATGTCTGTGTAGCGCGTTGAACAAGGTTTGTATAGCACGCGAGTTTTCTGAAATATGTTATGTAAGAAGAGTGTATCTGATGAAAAAGAGCCTTTGCATGGAGAGGAGAGGGAAAAGGAACTTCATATGTCAATCAAGCCCGATTTTGAAATCTTGATTGGACCTTTGAAATGATTTGACAACTTGGGTAGCGCCAATCTTTGCATAACATGTGATGCTTTACAAACCAAATATCAAAACCACTTTGAAAAATTAGTACATACAACATGATGACTCATGATGGCTCCATATTTTTCATAACATGTCATTATGATCCATGATACCATTTGAAACACTTCCCCTAGACCTTTGACTTATGACTTGAATCCTTTGTGACATACCATATCAAAACTTATAACAACAACCTTGGACTCATGATTAACTATCACACACTTAATATCTCAAAATAGGAATGCATTGGTCTTCCCAAGACCAAGGCATAACTTTGCAAACTCTTAACAAACCTATCACCCTACCTTGAAAATCAAGATACTAACATGGAGCAAAAAAGTACTTAGATGAGAGAAAAAAACAAAAGACATGACATAACTAATGAAGCTTGTGCAATTTATCAAGTTCTTATTTTTTGATGTTGTACTAGATGTAGGGACATGTGTCTAGAACAAATTTTAAAAGAAACAACTAAAAGACATTTTATTAGGACTAGACATGGGAAATAGTGACGTGTGAATGGGGCTTAGAGGTTGTGCATGTGGATTTGAACGATGTTACATCATTTGCAAGGAGTGTAGGGCTTATATGGCGCAATGTAGTGTAGTCAATAAGAATAATCTCTATTCCCAACCTCAAAATGGATAGTACCATATCTTGTTCATAAAACAAAGATTCTTTGTATGTTTCCTATGTGGTGTCTCAAGTCCTCACACATGATGAATGAGAAACAAAGATAAATGATATAACCTAAGGTCACCCTCCATTAATTGTATCCCTTGATTATGGCTTAGGCCACAAGAATCATCCCTAGAACACCAAACAATCTATAAGATCCATGGTCCATGACATCAGGGTTCATGAGCCATGCATTGGAGCATAAGCCAACATGCAAGCCCTATATGGGAAATTTTTGTCTTGTAAGTGGGATATGGTGGCCATTTTGAGATTTGTAACATCAAGGATGTTTCTTTGGGCCTATTCCTTGGCCTACATAGGGGATATTTAGCTTATAAGTGAGATATGGTCACCATATTGAGGATTGGTGCATTGGAGATGGCTCTTGGTGCCCATGTAATAGCTTATGGTTATGGAGGGATATGACCAGGAGACGCTGGAGGATGTCTGGGTGTCATGAGGACCACCATTCATGGGTAGTTCTGAAACAATTGGTCATACACATATACATGGGGATTCCAGAGCCAGGGGTAGTTACGAGGACACTTTCATTTGTGTTCCAGGCTTGGTTGATATCCATGCAGAGGTTGATCCGGCAGTACACCTTGGACACATGATGATGCAGGAGGATATAGCAGCTTGCATGACTATCCAGAGGCATATGATGATGATATATAGTTCACAGGATCATGTAGAGGTGTATAGTGGGATTTAGGGGTACACATTGGATTACAGGGAGGAGACATACTTAGTGGAGCATGGAGATTCCTCTCCCTTGCGGAAACATATCATTCTAGGAGATCACCCTCACAATAGAAACAACTATATGAGTGATGATGGAGGGATATTGATTGACCCATAGGTTGTGGAGATACCTATTGTTGTACCCAATGGTTGGTGTTCATTGACGAGTACATGCAATTATTTACCATGGGTGCTAGTGGATGAGATTTTGGTCAAGTTCTTGGGATTGACCAAAGCATATGAGACTTTCCAGTCTTACAGTTGGTTGTAGATATTTATGATAGCCTTTCCCGATGCCTACATCATTGAAAACAAGATAGGAGGAGATATACAGTGGTAGGGGACATGGAGAGTTGGTAGGATGAGACCAACAGACATGATTTTCTTTATTGCATACAACAGGATAGGGGTGGATCATCAGAGACGAACATTTGAGGCCTTGGACATGACAAGGAGTATCTTAGGCCATGGGATAGAGGATATCTTAGAGGTTTATTTATATTCAGACTCACATTGGGATGAGGATGGAGGTATTTTGACAGTTACCAATAGGGCACATCAACAGTTAGTGGGGATTGGAAGTGATGGACTTCCAAATTTGACATGGGATCTGAGAGTCCATTTGGTCAGTAGTTTGATTCATCTTATGAGGATCTAGGAGTGGAGGATCCATTATGTATACTTTGAGTAGACATTCATGATCGGAGTAGTGCAACATCAACAATATGATGGTCCCTGTCAGAGACTAGCATGGGACCCTAGGATTACAGGGCTGGGCATTTTATTGAATGATGGAGACGAGTGGATCTTTGTAGGAGGAAGTCACTTTGACTTTCCCATGAGCTTCAGTATTGGGGGGAGCACGTCACTTGTTGGTGATTGGTTGAGGTCTTGGAGTAGCTCACTATGGTAGAATCATGTTCAGTCAGTGGAGGTCGTGTTGGGTTTGGTACAGTCATGGAGGACAGACTCATTTCAGGTTGAGACCGTGTGTTATTTACAGGAGACTCATGGTGTTGATATGTTGCAGGATTATCCTTCATGAGGAATTGCAGTTCACATTTTGATATGGGATCCATGGATTTGAGTGCTTGATATTTCAATGTTTGATGACATTGAGTTTCGAGTAGAGTGGTTGCTCGGGGAGTTAACTATGATTATTTGCCCATTGATCATTCTACTCATCAGGAGAATTTGGGTGTCATGCGTGGTGAGAACTTGGAGAGGCCACATCTTGAGGGGAGTCTACCTTGTGTCACTCCGATGGATATGGGATGTCGGTATCATAGGTAGTTGGATTCAATTATTGCTTGAGGACAAGCAATATTCTGGTAGGGAGGACTGTAATGTCCCCATTTTGGGACATTATTACATTACAGAGTGTTATGCCTACTAGAGTAGCCATATAGGGGTGACAACAAGTTTGAGAGATATTTAGGGGTTTTATTGGGCCCAACTTGCATCGTTCATCATATTTCATTATTTCTCCATTTAAATGCTGGATATCTCATGCAGGGCACACAGGATTAGAGGAGGGCGCATTTGTCTCTAAGGAGGGAGTACTTCAATAGTGAAGGGCATATTGTTGATTGTGAAGGGTTGTAGAGTGCTAAAGGAGGGTGTATTGTTACAACAGTGGTTGCAGAACCTTTGAAGGGAGTTAATCCCTTATTTCATCAAGTGTATTGGCTGCCAATTGTTTGGGGAAACCTACAACCACTACCAAAATACTCTTGTTGTTCTTCCAGCCTGTATCAAACAAAGGAAATAATAAAATAGAGCTACATCATTTTATGACTAGAGTGGAATGCATTTTCCCTGAGAAGAATTTGACATTGTGGGGAGCCATTCCTATCCAGAAGAGGGCGACCTGAACCTATAATATGGCCATGTTGTAACAGGTCAAATTATTGCAATAAAAACCAAATATTTGTATGCATTTTTCCTTGTTATCCTGTGTGTTAAATTGATGGTTATTTCCTTGTAAACTCTATTGAAATAGATAGTCTAAACATGAAGCTTATTGGTGGAAAGTAAACATCATTCATCATGAAAGCTACATAAGAAAACCAAAACAACAAATCCATAAACAAACAACAACCAATATAAGTGTTACATGGAGGATTGGAGTATGCTCACAAACTGTTTGACAAAAACTCTATATCAAAATTAAGCTACTACAAACAAAGAAAGGGTTTATTAGTGAGAACAAAGGATTTTCATCAATTGTTTGACAAAAGACCCAAACCAAAGGTTTTGTTAAATACTACAACAATATACTAAAGTAGCCACAATCATTAAAGGGGATGTTACATAGAATGATAGCGTAGGGGGCCCACTAGTTGAGACTCGGTGCTCTTAATCCAATGCAACTGACGGTTTGTGCATCTGAGTCCCGATTTGAGTTTTATCGCGAGTTGCAACTCGCCTCCTCAAGCCATTTAGGGACACGTGGTCAATTTGAAAAGCCATTTGTTGGAGTATCTCCGACAATTGTGTCGATGAAACCTTGGGAAGAGGACTAAGAGGCCAATTATATCGAGTCATACAAGGAGATCGGGATAATGTTGAGCCCAACCCACAATGAGAATTGTTGCATGGATCACCATTGCCGATACACCAAAACTAAGACGCTAAAATATGAAAGTGGTAGATAGAAAATACAAAAAATAATCCTTTATTCCCAATCCTCATCCCACCAACCCCTCTCTTCCCTCTCCTCCTCTCAAGATCCATAAATTAACTCGTGTTGAAATGGAAAAACGTTAACTTAAATGTATCTACTACAATTTTGATGAAAAATATTTTCTTGGGCACAAATGGAAGGAGTAGAAAATATTTATGGCCACTTCCAAGGATATTTCAGAAGATGATAGTGATGTTATCCCTCAAGAACCTTTTCCTCAACTAGTTGATGACACTTCCCTCTGATCAACCAGATGTGGAACCCCAAATTTCCCTACATGCCTTGACTGGTATTTCTACTCTTTGAAACCTTAAATTAATTGGCTACATCAAGCATTGTAAATTCATTATCCTAATTGAAAGCAGGGTTTTGTGACACTTTCCAAGGAATCATAGTAGGCTCTCCAAAGATCATCAACTTACATTGCATGGGAAAACTCCTTAAAAATGGAAATTTGGGTATTGTTTCCCAGTTCCATGACATTCAAGCCTTTGAGACCTCTTCCCAACCCATCCCTCCTGACATGAAGTTAGTCTTATCCAAACACCAATCAGTCTTTGAAACCCCCCAAGGAAGCACACCCTCTCATGGTGCACATTATCATTCTATTCCACTCATACCTAGTATTCCCCCACCCAATTTCCACCTGTATCACCACCCATTTGCTAAAAAAATGAAATTAAAAAGATTATTCAAGAATTGCTAGTTGTAGGTGTTTTTCGCCCTAGTATCGGTCCTTATTCATCACTAGTTTTCATGGTGCTAAAAAGGCAAGGTACTTGGAATACGTGTCTTTACTTTCACCTTCTCAACAAGATAATTGTCAAGGATAAATTTCCCATTCCAGTCATTCATGATCTTTTGGATGAACTTAAAGGTGCTCTATTTTTTACCAAACTTTATCTCCATCCTAGCTGTCACCAAATTCATATGAAGGAAGTTGATATTCCTAAAATTTATTTTTTCACTCATGAATTCCATTCTGAGTTCTTGGTGATTCCCTTTGTCCTTTTCAATGCACCGTCCACCTTACAAAGTCTCATGAACAACATCTTTAAACCCTTTGTAAATCATTTTGTCCTTGTCTTTTTTTATGACATCGTAATCTACAATAAAACTTGGTAATCCCATGTTGCCCATGTGTATTAGGTCTTACAACTACTTTATCATCATCAATTATTTCTCAAAAGGTCCAAATGTACCTTTGGTGTATTATAAGTGGAATATTTGGGCCATATTGTTAGTAAGGATGGTGTATGAGTGAGCCCAAAAAAATATTGAAGAAATGAAGGATTGGGCACATCTTAAGATTCTTAAATGTTTACGAGGTTTCCTTGGTCTAATAGGGTATTATAGAAATTTTGTCAAGAACTATGGAAAAGTTGTTGTTCCTCTCACTTCCTTACTTAATAAAAATGATTTTGGATGGATTGAAGCAGTAGATCAAGCCTTCCAGGATTTGAAGGATGTTATGTGTACAACCCCAATACTTGATCTTCCTAACTTCATGAAGACCTTTTTTTTGGAATCTGATTCCTTGGGAAAAGGCATAGGCACAATTCTCATGCAAGAAGGAAGACCGTTGGCCTTTACCAACAAATAAATTTATGAGTGACTCTTGGGAAAATAGGTTTTTTTAGTGAGGTTTAGAGAAGAAAGATAAGTAATGTGATTAGTTCTAACTTTAGCATCCTTTTTAGTGTATTTTGTTTTCATTGAGTGACATTTCTTGCGCTAAAGTTGACAGAGAACATCATTTTGTATTTAGGACCATATTTTGCTTCCTTTTTGGATATTTAGTGCCAATTTGAGTGTCAAAGTGTAATTTTCATAATTTTAGCAACAAATTCAATGCCCAAATTAGCTTCCTTAAGGTGTGTGCATCAAAAATTGCATTGGATTTTAGAGGGCATGTCATAATGGCAATAGTTGTAGTGCTAAATTTAGCATTGACATTGTATTTTTCAACATGTTTGGCAACATATATAGGGTATATGATTCCAATTGATAACATACGTTGGATCTCTTTTTGAACAATTTCTTTATATTTGTGGGACAATTTATATGGTCGCTTCTTTATGGTTTTTTTCTCCTGGTATTAGCTAGATTTTCATTTCACCCATTTCTTTAACCAACCCTTTCAAATTCTTATAGTCCCTGGAAAATACATATCGATATTCCTTTAGAAGGTTGAATATCCTCATGGTTTGCTTCTTAGTCCAGTAGTCACCAATGCGAGCCATTTTTGGTCAACCATCATTTGATATGTCGACTTCTTTGAAGTTTATTTCTACATCCATCCATTTTGCTGGCTTAGATTCATCTAATTTACACTCTGCTTGATGGAATTCGTTGTAAGCAGGTGGGAATTTGACTTGGTTTGAGGATTCATGGTTATCATGTTTAAACAACTTCAATACATATTTTACTTGTTTGGCTATCTCTCGGTGGTCCTTTCTCCATTTGGATCTTTTTCTAAGAAAACTTTCATTTTCCTTTTCAATTTGACATGCGGTATGAATCCTTTAATTATGGCATGCTACGAAATTACAAGTTGAGGTCGACCCTATGTCAAGATGTGCTTTCCTTTTTGTCTATTTTATTTGGTGCCTTGTTGTTTAATGAAATCTCTTATTTCTTTGATTGTGTTAGACAAGTTGGTTTCTGCAGGGTTAAAAGAAAAATCTTTGATGGAGTTTTCTCTGAGGTTATTCCCTTTACATACAACAAAATAAATGCATGACTCTAGAATAGAGGAGAGTCAAGGTGACATCCAATTGTTGATTAAGGTTGGTTGTCATTGATGTCAACCCTTGAAGAAATTCCGGTAGAACAAAGGTTTGGGTAATGGACCCATGGTTGTTTCATGTATAATGGTATGAGTTTTAATATATTTGAAGGTAATACTATTCTATATGGATAGTACATGTCATGTCATTTTTGGTGGTATGTGGAACATCACATAACTCCTCACGGTTTGAGAGTTATGACCTTACGAAGTTGGAGGACCCTCATATGTTGGCTTGAAGCCCCAAAAGGTCAAAGAAGTCAATGAGCTTGCAAAGAAGAAATTATTATTTGATTGATAAAGTAAAGTGACAAAGTCAAGAAGGATTATTTAAATAATAAAGTGAAGTGACAAAATCAAAGAAGATTATTTAAATGATAAAGTGAGGTGACATAGTCAAGGAGAAATATTTAAATGATAAAGTAATGGAGAAATTTCTAATTATGGAAAGTGGTTAACCCTAAAAATGAGGAAAATAGGTTATGTGACCCATAAATGGGTTAAGTGACCTAGAAATAGGTTAAGTTGCCTAGAAATGGGTTAAGTGACCTAGAATATGGAGAATATAAATAAGAGGAAAGGCTCTCTCATTTTACATCACACTTGAGCATATTGAATATATATAGGTGACTGAGGTAACCAAAGGATATCTAAGTCAGATTTCAGAGGGAAGGTGAAGAAAATAAAAGAGGAATTCAAGGGAGGATAAATTCTTTTGATGATGCTTTATAATGTATGTTATTTACAGGTCATCTCACCATTTTCGCAATAAATTTTTTTATAGAATGATTCAGACCATGAAATTGCTATGACATTGAGGAAACATATCCACGTATACGTGGTAAAACATTTAGCTTGTGGGTCATTTTATTTTTGGAGTTACACTCCGTGGAAAATAGGGTTTGTGGCTAGTCCTGAAACTAGTCTAAAACATGTGTTTCGGGTAAAAACATCGTAACTTCTTCATAACAGATCCAAATTTAGTAAGACCAAATGTGTTGGTTAGCGTATAGTCTTTAGTATTCTATGAAACATTTTTAGATCTATTAAACAAATATTCTGTGCGGGGCACGCTCTACAAGGCCGCTCTCTAGAATAAGCCAAAATTCAGCAAGGTATGCCATTTTTTCTATAACTCATTTTCTGAGAGGTTCCAAGAGTTACACCTGGAGGAATTGCATAAAACACATTGAATAACATTATTTATCATTTTCATATCTTTATTCGTTACAGGTACATAATTATGATTATTTTAAGTTAGGGTTGTTGACTAACCCAAAACTAGTCATGTGAGACAAAAGAAAAGTTTGATGAAAATGACAGTCTCTTGTTGTTAAAGTTAAGGAAGGTTTGCAAGCATGTGATCATATACACCAAGTCTATTACAGAGTTGCAAATCATATTTGGATGATGATATTGATGAGGGATTTTGGTTGAAGTACATGTTGGGTACATGGTTGAGACAAGTAGTTGATAAGTTGGCACATACATGAGGTGTATAGTTGATGATGTTGGTACATATTGATGAGTCATAGTTGATGATTAGTTGACACATGATTGATACATACTTGGTACATGGATGGATGCACTTGTTTATGGTACAGGTTGATTATAGGTTGTTTGGTATAGGTTGGTGCATGGTTGATGCACTTGTTTATGGTACAGGTTTATTACAGGTTGATGCATGGTTCATGTTTATTGGTACACATTTACAACGGTATATCTCATAGTGATAGTGTGACAGTGGTTCCATCATTCTACTTCTACTTCAGGGTGGTTGGACGAGGCAAGGAAAGGTGGTTGTAGCCGGAGAACATAGGGGGTTGAAGCCTCCTTCTGGTTGTAGCCAAAGAATAGGGGAGTTGGAGCTTCCTTCAAGTTGTAGCTGGAGAAACAAGGGGGTTGGAGCTTCCTTCTAGTTGCAGCTAGAAAACAAAGGAATTTTGTGCTTCCAATGAATGTAATTCTTCAAGACATATAAGAAAAAACATTCTGTGGTTTTCTCCTGCTTTGGGTTTCCACGTAAAACACTGGTGTATTGTGTATGTGTATGATTGTTCATTTGTTCATTGCTTATTTACTCTGCAGTTATTGGATGATAATGATACATTGATATAACACTTGGATTATATGGTTAAAAAGGATTAAATTGCTCTATTATTGATTCACCACCCCTCTCAGTAATCCAACAATTGGTTTCAGAGCAGGTTCCTTCAGAAATCAGTTTAGCCAATGAAAGGTAGATCATGGAGAGAAACAACTTGTATAAAAATGGAATACCACAGTTCAATGGATAGAAGTATGCATTTTGGAGCATCAGGATTAAAACATATATACAGGCACATGGATTTGAAATTTGGCAATCAATTGTAGATGGATACACAACATCAACAGTTCCGCCAACAAATGACAAAGAAATAAAACTTAGTTAGAATAATTCCAAATCCAAAAATGCACTTCTGAATGGTCTTAGTGAAACAATATTCACCAAAGTTGCACATTGTAAATCCGCTAAAGATATTTTGGACAAAATTCAAAATATTTATGAAGGAGATTCAAAAGTCAAAGCAACAAAGCTTCAAACTTACAAAGGTCAGTTCGAACAACTTAAGATGAAGGAAGATGAAAATATTGCAGCTTACTTTTTACGAGTTGATGAAACATTAAATGCAATCATAGGATTGGGAGAAGAACTCAAAGAATCTGTAATTGTTCAAAAAGTACTAAGATCTATTCCTATGAGATTTGACCTAAGATATCAGCACTAGAAGAAAGATCATATCTAAACTCAATAAGCATGGACGAATTACATGGAATATTCATAGCATATGAAATTAGAGTTGAACAAGAAAATTCAGATATAAAAGAAGCAACCTTCAAAGCATCCAAACAGTCAAAGAAAAAGGAAAGGAAAAACGAAGAACATGGCATCAACAACGTCTCGGAAGATGATGAAGAAGTGGCCAACTTTGTCAAAATACTGAACAAGGGAACCGACGATAGGTATAGAGGTAAGCTTCCTTTAATTTGTTTTAATTGTGATGGTATTGGTCATTTTTCTAACAAATGTCCTTATAAGAAAAAGAGAAATGATGAAGGTTACTCAAAAGACAAACAAACATATAAAGGAAAAAGAACCACAAAGAAAGTTTTCAAGAAAAACTTATGCACCAAAGAAGACATTTCATCATTAGATGAAGATGAAGTCAGTGAAAGTGAGACATAAAGAGTTCTATTCATGGCATTAGAAGACTCTGATAAAGAATACTCCGAAGAAGAATATGAAGAAGCTGAAGAAGAATATGAAGAAGTCGAAGAAGAAATTGAAGAGGCATAAGTTGACTACCGAGAGGAATTAATATGTGTCGTAGAAGTTATCAGAAGAGAAAAGAAGAAAAACAAGAAACTACAAGCAGAACTAGACAAGAAAGAAGACATTGAAGAACTAGAACAAATGATCAAATATTTGAAGGTTCAAATAGAAGAGGATAAAATAATTGAATAAGCACTCAAAGAACAACTAGAAGAAAAAGACAAGATCATTGGAAATTTGGCAGCAGATATTGTCACATTAAGAAAGGATCTTCAAAAGAAAAATATGCAAAAAAACTCAAAATTTTTGGATGACATTGTCAACAGTAAAAAATCTCATCATGACAAGTCTAGATTTGGATACAATCAGACAGAAAAATGATCAAGCTCCAAAACAACAAAGCAAGAAACATATCCAAAAAGCTATGTAGAAACAATCAAGGGGGATAGGAAGATTACAAGGACACTCCTCCACCGAGAAGATTCAGATTTCAGAATCAACAACCAACATATAGGCCTCAGGAAGAACTAGAATTTATAAGAGTACCTCCTTTCAGAAGATCTTCAAATCCCAGGTATCAAACTATCTTTTTTGGTTTATGTTATGCACGTAATAATTTTGGACATAAAGTTGTGAATTGCAGAGCTAACAACAGGAACACAAACAAATTTGAAAGTCATACACAAATGGGTTATCCAAGAAGGCCTAGTGAAACACATAGAAGAAGTTACAACAGGTTTGAATCTTTGAGCACTGAAGTGGAATGTTACAAATGTAACAATTTTGGACACATGGCCAAAGATTGTAGAATGAAAGTCCCTCCTAGAGAACCGCAACAGAATAACAACAGTCACAGAGAGGAACCTTAGAAAATGACATGGATAAGAAAGTAGGATCAATATAGCAATGAAGAATGCACACTCGCTCTACAAGCTAAGTAGAAGAAACATAGTTGGTATGTTGACAATGGGTGTTCAAAACACATGACAGGTGATAGAGACATGTTTCTTACATTAGGAAAGGAAAAATATGGATCAGTCTCCTTCGGAAATGATGATTCATCCAAAATCATTGGAAAAGGAACAGTCAGAATTGGGAACAAGAATACAAAGGCTGAAAATGTTCTACTAGTAGAAGATATGAAACATAATCTTCTAAGTGTGAGTCAAATGTGTGACCAAGGTCATAAAGTTACTTTCAATTCACAAAAGTGTGATATAATAAAAAAAGGTTTAGGAAAATTGATTGCTTACAGCTGCGAGAACTTCAAGCAACATATATGTGTTAAGTGAAATTGGAAATGAAAAGTGTTGTCTAGGAAAGGAATATGAAAGTTGGTTATGGCACAGAAGAATGGGTCACATACATTTTGATAACCTTGTCAAATTCAACAAAAGAGAAGCAATCAGAGAAATTCCCCAGATCATGAAACCAACCAACACTTTATGCAAGCATTGTCAACAAGGAAAGCAAACAAAGACCAGGTTCAAATCAAAGGAATATTCAACCACAAGACCACTGGAAATTGTGCATATTGATCTAGTTGGACCAACTACAACAAGGGGTTTAAAAGGTGAGAAATACTTTATGTTATTGTTTGATGATTATACAAGAATGGCCACAGTTTGTTTTCTCAAGAATAAGTCAGAAGCTTTTGAAATTTTCAAGATCTACAAGGAAATGGTTGAAAATGAAATGGATTCAAAAATCAAATGCTTGAGACATGATAATGGAGGAGAGTTCACTTCAAAGGAATTTATGGACTACTGCAATAGTCATGGAATAAAAAGACAATTCTCCATTGCTAGGACACCTCAACAGAATGGAGTTGTTGAAATAAAGAATAGGGTAGTACAGGAAATGGATCGAAAAATGCTAATGGATTCTAAATTGATAGATATATTTTGAACACAAGAAGTGCATACAAAAGTTCACATTCAAAACAAAGTAATTCTTAGAAACAACACTGACAAAAATCCCTACAAGCTATGGAAAGGAAGACTAGCAAATGTGAAGCACTTCAGATTTTTTGGAAGCAAATGCTACATCAAAAGAGAAGATGACAAAATGGGAAAGTTTGACTCTCATGTTTACAAATGAGTGCTTGTTGGTTACTCAAGTACAAGGAAAGCATACAAGTGTTACAATATGAGATTGAAAAAAGTTGTAGAAAGCATCAACGTAACAATTGATGAAACAGGCAGACCGGAATCGAAGGAAGAAGAAAATGAATCAATGGAACAACTTTTCGAAGAAGAAGCAGAAGATAAAAAGGAAGTAGAAGAGGAATATGAAGAGAATCAGAAAGAAGAAGAAGAGAAAGTTTAGCAAGTGCCTCCAAAGACACCTAGCATATGAGTACAGAAGAATCATCCTTCAGATCAGATTATCGGAAACAAAGACATAGGAGTTGAGACTAGAATAAGAATATGTTCACCAGAACAAACACACATAGCACTCACATCTACGAGTGAACCAACCTATTTTGAAGAGGCCAACAAGGATGAATTTTGGAACAAGGCCATGGATGAAGAATTGGATCAAATAGAGAAAAATGACACTTGGGAATTGGTTCTAAGACCCAAGGATAAGAATGTGATGGGAACAAAGTGGGTATATAGGAATAAATTGAATGAAGATGGAAAGGTTACAAGGAACAAACCTAGATTGGTATGTAAAGGATATGCACAGGTTGAAGGAATTGACTTTGAAGAGACATTTTCACCAGTTGCAAGAATGGAAACAATTTGATTGCTTTTAGCTTATGCATGCTCCAAAAATATTAAAGTGTATCAGATGGACGTAAAATCAGCTTTTCTGAATGGGGAACTTGAAGAAGAAGTCTACATTGAACAACCAGAAGGATTTCAATTGTCAGAGAATCCGGACTATGTGTGCAAATTAAAAAAGGCCTTGTATGGTCTAAAATAGGCTCCTAGAGCATGGTACTCTAGAATGGATAAATATCTACAGTGGGCAGGGTTCAGAAAAGGAAGTGCAAACATCAACCTCTACATCAAGGTAAGTCAAGGTAATATTTTATTAATTGAAGTTTATGTTGATGATATTATTTGTGGTAGTGATGATGACAGATTTAGCTAGAAATTTGCAAAGAATATATAGAATGAATTTGAAATGTCATTACTTCGAGAACTAGCCTTCTTTCTGGGAATTCAGATACGTCAAAGCAACCAAGGAATTTTTATTTCTCAAACCAAGTATATTAGAGAAATGCTAAAGAGGTTTGGAATGGAAGATTGCAAGCCAATTATCACTCCCATGCAAACCAGTTGCAAGTTAAGAAAAGATGATGATTCAAAGTATACATATTATAGGCAATATAGGTCAATGATTGGTATCCTACTATATGTGACAACATTCAGACCAGATTTAATGCATGCAGTTGGACAGGTGGCACAATTTCAAGCATCACCGAAAGAATCACATGCGTTAGTAGTGAAGAGGATTTTAAGATATCTCAAAGGAACAAAAGAGTTTGGATTATGGTATCCAAAAGGAAATGATCTATCTCTTATTGCCTACACATATGCAAATTGGGCAGGTTGTATTGATGACCAATGAAGCACCAGTGGAGTAACATTCGACTTGGGTGAGTTTTTAGTATCATGGCTAAGCAAGAAACAATCATCAATATCTCTATCTATAGCCGAGGCAGAGTATATTGCAGTAACATCATGTTGTACACAGGTTATTTGGATGAAAAAAAATCTAACAGATATACGGGTTGAGTATGATGATCTCAGTCCAATCTATTGTGATAATACAAGCACCATCATTATCTCAAAGAACCCGGTGATGCACTCCAAGATGAAGCACATTCCAATCAAGTATCACTTTCTATGGGAACAGGTTGTAGAAAAGAACATCAAAGTTGAGTATGTGGGCACAAAAGAACAAGTGGCAGACATATTTACAAAACCAATTCCACAGGAAGCCTTTGAGTATATTCACCAGAGACTCGGAGTTATTTATACTCCAAAATGAATGCTTTTGAATGCTTATCTTATATGTATTAGATGTACATGAGGAAGCACCATAAAGAGGATAGTTCAGTTAGGGGGAGTAACCCCGGATGGAAAGATACCTTTGCCATTGATGTCAAAGGGGGAGAGATTTATCAGATGCAGAGGATAGAGGCATGATTCCAAGGGAAGCAATGGTCACAGAGATGAAGAGGAGGCATGGTTCTAGGGGGAGCATGAGTGATATGACTTTAGTATTGCATGAAATGATTTCAGTATTGCATTAGAGTGTTTCTATCAATTCCAAAGGGGGATATTGTTGATTAAGGTTGGTTTTCATTGATGTCAACCCTTGAAGAAAGTCCGATAGCACAAAGGTTTGGGTAATGGACCCAAGGTTGTTTCATGTATAATGGTATGAGTTTTAATATATTTGAAGGCAATACTATTCTATATGGATATTACACGTCATGCCATTTCTGGTGGTATGTGGAAGGTCACATAACTCCTCACAGTTTGAGAGTTATGGCCTTACAAAGTTGGAGGACCCTCATATGCTGGCTTGAAGCCCCAAAAGGTCATGAAGTCAAAGAGATTGCAAAGAAGAAATTATTATTTGAATGATAAAGTAAAGT
Source organism: Picea engelmannii (assembly GCA_009831015.1). Taxonomy (NCBI): domain Eukaryota; kingdom Viridiplantae; phylum Streptophyta; class Pinopsida; order Pinales; family Pinaceae; genus Picea; species Picea engelmannii. The sequence continues at coordinate 112,265 of ML779204.1, read as the reverse complement.
GACAAAGTCAAGAAGGAATATTTAAATGATAAAGTAATGGAGAACTTTCTAATTATGGAAAGTGGTTAACCCTAAAAATGAGGAAAATAGGTTAAGTGACCTAGAAATAGGTTAAGTGACCTAGAAATGGGTTAAGTGACCTATAATATGGAGAGTATAAATAAGAGCCAAGGCTCTCTCATTTTACATCACACTTGAGCATATTGAATATCTATAGGTGACTGAGGTAACCAAAGGATATCTAAGCCGAATTTCAGAGGGAAGGTGAAGAAAAGAAGGCCGAAATTCAAGGGAGGATAAATTCTTTTGATCATGCTTTCTAAGGTATGTTATTTACAAGTCATCTCACCATTTTCGCAATAACTCTTTTTCTAGAATGATTCAGACCGTGAAATTGCTATGCCATTGAGGAAACATATGCAAGTATCTTTGGTAAGACATTCATCTTGTGGGTCTTTGTATTTTTGGAGTTACACTCCATGGAAAATAGGGTTTGTGGCTAGTCCTGAAACTAGTCTAAAACATGTGTCTTGGGTAAAAACGTCATAACGTCTTCATAACAGATCCAAATTCAGTAAGACCAAATGTGTTGGTTAGAGTACAGTCTTTAGTATTTTATGTAACATTTTTAGATCCATTCAACAAATATTCCATGCGGGGCACACTCTACAAGGTCGATCTCTAGAATAAGCCAAAATTCAGCAAGGTATGCCATTTTTTCTATAACTCTTTTTCTGAGAGATTCCAAGCAGTGACACCTAGAGGAATTGCATAAAACACATTGAAGAACATTTTGTATCATTTTCAGATCTTTATTCATTATAGGTACATAGTTATGATTATTTCAAGTTAGGGTTGTTGACTAATCCAAAACTAGTCATGTGAGACTAAAGAAAAGTTTGATGAAAATGCTAGTCTCTTGTTGTTAAAGTTAAGGAAGGTT
>ML779204.1:99975-111272 GCA_009831015.1 Picea engelmannii | reverse complement strand
ATGAGGGATTTTGGTTGAGGTACATGTTGGGTACATGGTTGAGACAAGTAGTTGATGAGTTGACACATACATGAGGTGTATAGTTGATGATGTTGGTACATATTGATGAGTCATAGTTGATGAGTAGTTGACACATGATTGGTGTAATACCCCAAGGACGTTCCCCAATTTCATTATGAATTGTAATTATGTGTTATAGGCTGGTGAGCCAAGTTTATATAAGCTGGTGGGCTTATGTTTTTATCAGGTCAGGGAGCCTAAGTGTTGAAGACCAAGAGCTTGATTTTTGTACATGTAATGATGCACATTATTAATATAAAACATCTCTGCGTGTGGAATGACCACGATGAATGAGTGATGGGGGAATAAGCTTCCACAAAGTCTGGGTAAGAGAGGGGGGGTTGAAAGGTTGGGAGAAGGGCTAAGCTTAAGAGCTTAAGTCCTTGGGAATAATAATTAAATATTATTCCAAAGTTGTGTAAATGTTTATGTTTTATCCTAAATTCCTGGAAGGGGGAACATGTGAAAAATGGGGAGCATGCAGACCTAGGGAGACAGGTGTCGACCTAGGCGCATGCAGTTAAAATTAGAGAAGTGAGTTGTGTTGGGGGTTCGACCTCCCATTCTCCATCCTTTGTTTGAACTCGCGGGTGTCCATGATCGACCTTTATTTTTCGGTGTTTGTTCTGGGGAATCCTCACCTGAACCATTAAGTCTCTGCATGGGATCTCTGTACACTAGCACACATCCATGAAACCCAAGCCGTGAGTTTGTCCTATATTGCTGGTTGGAAAAATTGAATGTCCCGTAATTGCTAAGCCTTGTTATGTTGTAGCATCTATCTGTCGCTAGTTTTGGGAAGCCCGTGTCTGCGTTTCTGGTGGACTATTGTGGTCGCATATTTCTTGATTGCGTGTGGCTTGCAGACCAGTGTAGTTTTGTGTGGAGCCTCATGGTTACCCGACTGTGTTGGAAATCGAGTTAGAGGAAACAGGTTGTCTGGCTTGTGTGTAATACTCTCTCCAGGTGATGGAGGTGGTTGTGGTTGAAGAGGTAGATTTCCAATCCTATGAGAGACTCTCTCCAGGTGAGAGAGTGTGTTGAGGAAGTGAGAACTCCTGGAAGGGGTCCCTTAGCTGCCACAGATCTCGGAGACTTCTGATCCGGTCTATTGTTGAAGCCCAAGGCAAGGGAGGTTTAGCAGCCGAAGTACTGTCTTGGTGACAGTGAAGGTGTATACTCCTGGGGTGGGATAGACATGTGGGGAATGAGAGTCTGTGAGAAGTGGGCACAAGTGGCTCCTGGGATAAAATCCTTCCTCTATAATTGTGTGTCTTCCCATTGACCTTGCCTATCCTAGGATTCCCTATTGGTGGAGCTTAGTCCCAGCTCGGGGGTGACCTACTAATGAGAGTGATGAGAAACGCAGTCTAAGGTTGGCAGGTTCATGGAAGGTCTGAACGCAATTGGTGGATTACATCAAGTTTCAAAGATAAAAATCAATTTGTGCTTAAAATTATGTTTTGCATGCCTGTGATGCTTATATGTTATCATGTATTCTGTTGCGCATATGAATTAGTGTTAATGTCCTTGATGATGTTTATTAGCAATAATCATGTGCTTACTCTGAATTGTTTAGATAAATATGTTAATTAGATTTATTATGCATGTTATATATATAAGTATGTGAATGTTCTATGTAGTAGCATTGCCCGACAAGTGGGTTGATGGTCAGGGATGTTACAATCTGGTATCAGAGAACCATTTACAACACTGAGCTTGAATGGGCCATGTTAGTGGAAGTTGAAGCAAGAGTGTCATAAATAATTGTTGTCGAAGTAAGCAAAATTCGAGTTCTGAGCCATAGTTTCAATGCTGAGCCTAGATGGGCCGGATAAGTGGTCTTTGGACCCAAGGTTTCGAGAGGAAATTGTGTCTAGTGGAATAAATTTGAACCTTAGATTGTCTTTGAGTGCCAAGGAGTTACTTGGTCGTGTCACGAAACTCAGGAGGAATAGCGATAGAGTAAAATTGCAACCATAGATCAACTGTGCGGAGAATATCTGGACCGTCCAATCCATGCCCAGACACTTAGGAGAGCATGCAGAAGAGTTCAGATATGGGCCATTAGATCTGAGCATGTGAACCAACAACCATTGGATCCAGGGAATGTGCACAAGATTTAAAACCCTTTGGAGTTGCACAGGAGTGTGGATATCGCGATATGCAAAGTCTCGACTTCATCAAGACCATCCTCGGGAGGGATACATGGAGAGAAATTAGCCTTTCACTGACTTCTGACTTGAAAAGGTCAAAGGGAAAGTTCGTGAGAATTCGCGAAATGCGAATTCACGATTAGATCACAACCAATGATCAAGGAGAGATCTGGATCGTTAGTTGTCCAAGAAGAATTTCGGCATTTCGAGGACCGGGAGAAGTGAGAAGTGTTGACGCACAAACTACCGAAGCCCAAAATCATGAAATCTCGATGAGCCAAAGTAGTGAGTCTGGCTGACGTCACTAGGATGGACGAGGACACATGGGATATGTGCCACGTGCCAGTGGGTCCCGAAAGAAAAAGTAGAAGCAGTGGGGCCAGATGGCGTCGCCTATAATAACATGGACCTTCTTAAGAGAAACACGTGTCACCACCCTGGTTGGTTACAACTGTACTACGTGTGCCCAAAGGGTAAAGTAGATCGGAATTTTGGATGTCAGAATATTGGGAGAAACAAGTGTGGGAACTTCCTAGGCCCAAAGTATCGAAGTCTCGAGGTCCGAAGTCCCGAAGTCCTGAAAACTTCGAAGATGGAAAGACCACAATGAATTTCAACCATTGGATGAGGGGTAAACATGGACCATTGATCCACTCGACTTCGCGAGTTCAAAAATCAAAACTCTGAGAGATAGTTGTTTGTGCCTTGAAATCCCCAAAGGCGGAAGCATGAGTAGCACCTAGTAGTTTAGCATTTGGTCATGGCCTGTGATCACATGGGTTGGGGACTAAGGAAAAAGGGAGATATCACCCAAAAGTTATAGAGCCAAACATAGCTCGGAAAATCTGTGAATTTGAAACATTTTCTTAAATCGTATTGGTTTTGAATGTGTGGAATTTGTTAAGGAAAGATGGCCTAACAAATTCTGGTTGTCTGCACGTTGTGAATGCAGAAGTTTGACGAGTACCAGAACCGATTAGAATTTCCATGTAGTGCAAAGAAATGGAAGAAACAAAGAGTGCTTCTAGTTCAGAAAACGAAAGAGAAGGAATGGACATCCACTTAGGAGTTGAAGGATAGACCTCCAATGGGCACGAAAAAGAGATAGATAAGGAAGGAAACCTGAGGAAGATCATTGAAAAATTGCAGAAGGATGCCCAAACTTGCTGAGCAGATAGTGGGAAGCTCATAAAAGTTCAGGAAAAACAAGGTGAATTCAACTTAAAGTTGTTAAAGAGTTTGGAGAGAATACAAAAGAAGTTGGATAAGGAGAGTGACTCGAGCATAATAGGGAGTCACTAAACTTCTGAGGGGAGAAGCATATCGAGGAGTGTTGGTAGACACCATCATCACTCCCAAAGTTGCTCCAAGAGAAGGGCACATAGTAGTTCAAGCCCATCCGCTACTAGAAAGCACAGGAGATCTGGAGTGGATGAACTGAAGGGCGAAATGAATAAAATTAAGCCTCCTACGTTTTATGGAGAACATAAGAAGGAGAAAGACACAGAAACATGGTTTCTTGGAATGAGGAAATATTTCCAATTGCAGAATTATTCCTCTCATGCAGAAGGAAGAATTGTGATGTATCAATTGAAAGGAAAAGCATCCATGTGGTGGGATCAACTTGTGTAGGTACATCAAATTAGAGAGAAGGATCTCACTTGGAAATAATTCAAGAGGTATTTCAAGAAGAAGTATTTAACTAAGAGATATTATGATATAAAGATGAAATAGTTCTTTAAACTCAAGCTAGGCAGCATGACCATTGATGAGTATGAACGAAGGTTTCTGGAATTGCTTAAGTATGTTTCGTTTGTCAAAGATGAGACTGTGAAAATTCAGAGGTATATAAGTAGATTGCCACCTTCCATTGATGACAAGATCTAGTATGATGACCCCAAGACTATGGAAGAAATGATAAGGAGGGCGAAGTGATTATGTGAACAACATAAAGAAAAGCCTACCTTCCAGAAGGCTTGGTAAGACAAGAAGAAGTTCAAGAAGGAGAAGATGTAGAAAGGAACCAAGTCATCCTTTTTCAAAAATAATCCTCAAGGACAACCATCTTTTAGAGAGCCTAGAAAGGCTGAAATGGGCGGAAAAATGCCAAGACAGACACCTATGGAGTGTTGGCGTTGTAAAGGAAACCATAGGTATAGAGATTGCCCCCACCGAAATGATAAAGTGAGAGTTGTCTACAATGTTCAGTAAGCTGAAACAGTGGAGGACATGGGAAGTAAAATGCCAAGGATCTATGTGGCCCTGGACAACAAGCAAGATGAATATCAGTCACATATGATTGAAGTGGAAGGTATGATTAACAACCAACCATTTACTATTTTAATTGATTCAGGGGCTAGCCATAGTTATGTAGATCCTAGAGTGGTGTAAAGTTTGCAATTGTCGAGAAGAAAACATGAAAAATATTGGTTAGTGCAGTTGGCTACAGGAACCAAGAGGAAAGTCACTCAGCTGGTTAAGTCATGTTCTATGGACATGAATGTACTGAGCAAGAAGGCTAAATTGAACATTCTGCCTTTAGGGTCTTATGACTATTTAATTGGGATGGAATGGTTGGATAAGTACCATGCCATCCTGGACTGTCGTAACAAGGCATTCACTTTCCTGGATGAGGAAGGGAATTGGAAAACAGTCCAAGGAATTCCCAGAGTTGTTGCTATCAGAGAAATCTTAGCAATGTAGCTAAAGAAGTGCTACAGAAAAGGTTGTCAATTATTTGCAGCCCATGTGGAGGAAACACCTAAGGATAAGGTGTCAGTTATCGAAGACCATGCGGTACTAAATGAGTTTGAAGATGTATTTCAGGAGGTACCCGGACTACCTCCGAAGAGAGATATTGACTTCTCTATAAATTTGATGCCTGGAGCAGCTCCAGTGTCGAATCTTGAAGAGCTTCTGAATAAGGGGTATATCTGCCCAAGTGTTTCACCTTGGGGAGTCCCGGTTCTGTTTGTAAAGAAGAAATATGGAACACTGAGATTGTGTATCGATTTCAGATAATTGAAAAAAGTGACTGTAAAGAACAAGTATCCTCTGCCAAGGATTGGTGACCTCTTCGATCAGTTGAAGGACGTGAAGATATTTTCGAAGATAGATCTCAGGACGAGATATTACCAAGTAAGGATAAAGGATGAAGACATCAGTAAGACTGCCTTTCGAACAAGGTATGGTCATTACGAGTTCACAGCTGTGTCGTTTGGGTTGTCAAACACACCTGTCGTTTTTATGTGTATGATAAATGGTGTATTCAAGGACTATTTGGACAAGTTTGTCATAGTCTTTTTGGATGACATTCTGGTGTATTCAAAGTTGGAGGAAGAGCATGAAAAACATCTGAGGCTGGTGTTGCAGGTGATAAGAGAGCACCAACTGTATGCCAAGTTGAGCAAGTGCTCGTTTTATCAGGAGCAGATCCATTACCCGGGGCATATTATTTTGAAGGATGGGATAGTTGTAGATCCTGAAAAGGTTGAGGCCATTAGAGAATGGTCGACACCAAAGAATGTGACAAAATTTAGATCCTTCATGTGATTGGTTGGTTATTATAGAAGGTTTATCGCAGGGTTCTCGAGGATAGCTCACCCTATCACTTCCTTGCAAAGGAAGGAGAAGAAGTTTCAGTGGACAGAAGATTGTGAGAAAAGATTTCAATGATTGAAGCAACTATTAACCAGTGCTCCAATATTGAGGATTGCAGATCCGAATGAAGACTTTGTGGTTTTCACATATGCATGAAAAGAAGGACTAGGATGAGTCCTTAGTCAGAATGGGTTCGTGATCTGTTATGAATCCAGAAAGTTGAAAGAGCATGAAAGGAACTACACAACTCATGATTTGGAGTTAGCTTCCATCGTTCACACTCTGAGGAAATGGAGACATTACCTCATGGAAAGGAGGTTTGAACTAAGAACAGACCATAATGGTCTAAATTATTTGTTTGATCAACCAACCTTGAACACTAGGAAGAGTAGGTGGTTGGAATTTCTCTGTGAGTATGATTTTTATATCAAGCATATGAAAGGGAAGGAGAATAAAGTGGTTGATGCACTCAGCAAGAGAGTACATGACTTACATGCTACAACCATTAGCATGTATCAAACTGATATAAAAAGAAGAGTTTTGGAAACTGCAAGCACCGACTTGCAGTACATGGAGTTAGTAGAAAAGCTACAACATGGTGAAATGCCATAGAAAGTGGAAAATTATAAGTTAGATACTGATGGAATACTTCTATATAAAAATAGAGTTTATGTACCTAATGTCCAGGATTTGAAGCTTGTGATTCTAAAAGAAATGCATAACGTTCCTTATGTTGGGCACCTTGGATATCAGAAAACGGTGGCAGAAGTCAAGAGCCATTACTTTTGGCCAAGTATGAAGAAAGAGATCGCTGAATACATTTCCAGATGTATGGAGTGTTAGAAGGTTAAAGCTGAGCATAGGCACCCAACGGGGTTGCTGCAACCTTTACCCATTCCTGAGTGGAAGTGGGAAGTGGTGACAATGGACTTCATCACAGGATTTCCAAAGACTGACAAGAAGTGCAATTCAATTATGGTGGTCGTGGAAAAGCTTACGAAAGATTCCCATTTCATTATGTTAAAGACTACTCACAAGGAAGCGGATGTTGTTGATATTTTTATGAAGGAAGTGGCACGATTGCATGGAATTCCCAAGACAATTATGTCTGATAGAGACCCAAAATTTACCTCAAAATTCGGGAAAGGGTTATTCAATGGATTTAGAATGAGTCTGAATTTCAACACAACCTATCATCTTGAGTTGGATGGGCAGATAGAGTAGGTGAATCGAGTGATAAAATACATACTGAGGATGTATGTGATGGACAAACCATAGAAATGGGAAGACTACCAACACTTGGTAGAATTCGCCTACAACAATGGTTATCAAGCATCATTGAAGATGAGCCCATTTGAAGCACTTTATGGGAGAAAGTGAAATACTCCAGTAAGCTTGGATAATCCAGCTGATAGAGTAGTAGTTGGGCCGGAGTTGCTTAAGGAAATGGAAGAGTGAATGATGAAAATTAAGCAGAATTTGAAAGTTGCCCAAGATAGGCAAAAAATTTATGCTGATAAAAACATAACCCACCGAGAGTTTAAAGTGGGAGATCATGTTTTTCTAAAAGTAAAAGCCAATAGAAGTTCCTTGTGGCTGGGAAACTATTCCAAGTTGGCAGCCAGATTTTGTGGACCATTTGAAATCCTAGAAAGGATTGGGCCAGTTGCATATATTCTTGCATTACCTGCATCCATGACTGTACATAATTTATTTCGTGTTTCATTACTTAATAAATATATACCTGATGCTAATCATGTAATTGATTGGAATGTGATTTAGGTGGAACAAGAAGGTGTCCTGCAAGTGCATCCTGTGCACATTTTGGACCGGAAAAACAAACAACTTCAAAATCGATCCATAGGGCCTGTAAAGGTCCAGTGGACCTGGTACGGTCCTGAGGACATGACATGGGAGCATGAAGATGCAATGCGGGAAGAATACCCGCATCTTTTCGAAGATTTTGGAAAATCTTGTTGATGTTGTGTGAAATTTGCACTGAGGACAGTGAAAAAATAAGGGGAGGGGACTGTAATACCCCAAGGACGTGCCCCAATTTCATTATGAATTGTAATTATGTTTTATAGGCTGGTGAGCCAAGTTTATATAAGCTGGTGGGATTATGTGTTTATTAGGTCAGGGAGCCTAAGTGTTGACAGCCAAGAGCTTGATTTTTGTACATGTAATGATGCACATTATTAATATAAAACATCTTTGCATGTGGACCGACCACGATGAATGAGTGATGGGGGACTAAGCTTCCACAAAGTCTAGGTAAGGGAGAGGGGGATGAAAGGTTGGGAGAAGGGCTAAGCTTAAGATCTTAAGTCCTTGGGAATAATAATTAAATATTATTCCAAAGTTGTGTAAATGTTTATGTTTTATACTAAGTTCTTGGAAGGGGGAACATGTGCAAAATGGGGAGCATGCAGCCCCAGGGAGAGAGGTGTTGACCTGGGTGCATGCAGTTAAAATCATAGAAGTGAGTCGTGTTGGGGGTTCGACCTCCCATTCACCATCCTTCGTCTGAACTCGTGGATGTCCATGATCGACCTCTGTTTTTCGATGTTTGTTCTGGGGAATCCTTACTTGAACCATAAGTCTCTACGTGGGATCTCTGTACACCCTCACGCATCCCCGAAACCCAAGCTGTGAGTCTGTCTTGTATTGCTAGTTGGAAAAACTGAATGTCCCGTAATTGTTGAGCCTTGTTATGCTGTAGCGTCTATCTGTCACCAGTATTGGGAAGCCTATGTTTATGTTTCCGATGGACTGTTGTGGTCGTGCAGTGCTTGACTGCGTGTGGATTGTGGACCAGTGTAGGTTCGTGTGGAGCCTCATGGTTATCCGACTGTTTTGGAAATCAAGTTGAAGGAAACAAGTTGTTTGGCCTATGTGTAACACTCTCTCCAGGTGAGGGAGGTGGTTGTGGTTGAAGAGGGCAGGTTTCCAAGCCTGTGAACAACTCTCTCCAGGTGAGAGAGTGTGCTGAGGAAGTGAGAACTCCTGGAAGGGGTCCTGTAGATGCCACAAAGCTCATAGACTTTTGGTCCGGTCTGTTGTTGAAGCCCAAGGCAAGGGAGGTTTAGCATCTGAAGGATTGTCTTGGTGACAATGAAGGTGTATACTCCTGGGGTGGGACAGGCATGTGGGGAATAAGAGTCTATGAGCAGTGGGCATAAGTGGCTCCTGGGAGAAAATCCTTCCTATGTAACTATGTGTCTTCCCGTTGACCTTGCCTAGCCTAGGATTCCCTGCCAGTGGAGCTTAGTCCCATCTCGGGGGTGACCTACTACTGAGAGTGATGAGTAGCATGGTCTAAGGCTGGGAGGTTCGTGGAAGGTCTACACGTAGTTGGTGGATTACATCAAGTTTCAAAGATAAGTATCAATTTGTCCTTAAAATTATGTTTTGCATGCCTGTGATGCTTATATGTTATCACGTATTCTATTGTGCATATGAATTATTGTTAATGTCCTTGATGATGTATATTAGCAGTAATCATGTTCTTACTCTGAATTGTTTAGATTAATATGTTAATTAGATTTATTATGCATGTTATATATATAAGTATGTGAATGTTCCACGTAGTAGTGTTTCCTGACAAGTGGGTTGATGGTCGGGGATGTTATAATTGGTACATACTTGGTGCATGGTTGGATGCACTTGTTTATGGTACAGGTTGATTACAGGTTGTTTGGTACAGGTTGGTGCATGGTTGATGCACTTGTTTATGGTACATGTTGATTATAGGTTGATGCATGGTTGATGCATGGTTCAAGTTTACTAGTACATGTTTACAGCGATATATCTCACAGTGATAGTGTGATAGTGGTTCCATCATTCTACTTCTACTTTAGGGCAGTTGGACGGGGCAAGGACAGGTGGTTGTAGACACCTTCCGGTTGTAGCCGGAGAACATAGGAGGTTGTAGCCTCCTTCTAGTTATAGCCAGAGAATAGGGGAGTTTGATCTTCCTTCAGGTTGTAGCCTGAGAAACAAGGGGGTTGAAGCCTCCTTCCAGTTGCATCTAGAAAACAAAGGAAGTTGGTGCTTCCAATGAATGTAATTCTTCAAGACATATAAGAAAAAACATTTTGTGGTTTTCTCCCGCTTTGGGTTTCCACGTAAAACACTGGAGTACTGTGTATGTGTATGATTGATCATTTGTTCATTGCTTATTTACTCTGCAGTTATTGGATGATAATGCTACATTGATATAACACTTGGATTATATGGTTAAAAAGGATTAAATTTCTCTATTACTGATTCACTCCCCCCCCCCCCTCTTAGTAATCCAACACCAACTTCTAATTGTCAAGAAGAATGAGCATTTAGAGAAAACATGGATAAGAATTAATGCATAATGTCATGAATGCTATCAAAGTTTATCATTTTGACAAGTGAACAATGTTATGAATGTTATCAATGAATATCCTTTAGAGCTATGGTCGTTATGAATGTATTTTTTAGGTCAACGCATGGAGTGGGGTTGCTATTTTGGAGAAATAAGCAACGAAATTCCTCATTTACCGGGTTTCCCCAACAAAGCTTCCTACCTCATGCACATTCCTTTGTGTAGGCCATATATTATTGCGTTTAATTTTCTTTGATTAATATTGAGTTCACACCCTCCCACTACATAATCCAAATAGATTGAGGCCTTAGACAAATTCATATTTATTGCAATTCATCAAAAGTTGATTTTGTTTTAGAGTTTCAAGCACTTGCTACAAATTCAACATTTTCTCATCCCAAGAGTTTCACTAAACACAATATTGTCATCCAAGTACACTATGGAAAAAGAATCAATGAAATTGCATAAGACATTATTCATTGTGCACATTAAAGTCGTCAATGCATTGCACAACACGAATTGTAGCACCAACCATTCATAGAGTCTGGTCCCCAATAAGGACCAAATTCTTCTTCATCCAAAAGGATCACCAAGTATCCTTTTCTTAAACACTTTAACTATGTAAGGTTCGAAATCAATCCTCAAAATATCAGTTTTTAATCCTCCTCAGGTTTCAAAATTATAATAATAAAACTTAGACTCAATTCAATATAATATGGAATTAGCTCTTGGGATACTTCCCAAACCATATAACCATGGGCTACTTCCCAAACCATATAACCATGGGATACTTCAATAAGGAAAAATGATTGTCTGCATTTCCATAACTCCCATACTCTTCTATATTTGCACAAGGAAATATATCTCCAAGAACAATTTGTCTTTCACCCTGAAAAACACATTCAACAATTAATAAAAATTCATAAAACATATTATATTTCTCATCTCTTTTCTCGTTAACTCTGCTCAAATTTTTCTTTGATTTTTCATCCTTTTGATGTGCATATGACATGTCAATCTTGTCATATCCTCCTTCATGTTGTCTTGTCTTGGAAAAGTCTTCTTTGTCTTCACATTGTTCTGAATGTTGTCTAATTTCTAAATTTTGTTCTTTGTTCTTCTCT
>ML779204.1:72300-99875 GCA_009831015.1 Picea engelmannii | reverse complement strand
CTTTTGATGTGCATATGACATGTCAATCTTGTCATATCCTCCTTCATGTTGTCTTGTCTTGGAAAAGTCTTCTTTGTCTTCACATTGTTCTGAATGTTGTCTAATTTCTAAATTTTGTTCTTTGTTCTTCTCTTTGGCCTTCCTTCCTTGCATATTTCTTTTCATTCTTCCCCTTTTTTTCTTACAAATCTGTAAGCCACTAAGTTGCTTTTTACATTCCTCATGATTTTCAATCAAAATCTGCCAACTTCTCATTTTAGAAGATAAATTTCTCTTTGTTTCTGCACAGGAAACAAAATCACCATGTATAACAGAGTTTCCATTCAACTCTAAAGTCCCTTTTACAATAGTAAAAATTAATGTTACCACCATGAATATCACATTCCATTGAACCCCTTTTCTGGTTACTGCAAATGCATAGTTCACTAAAGCATCTTTGCCTTCATCCTCTGAGATTGTCTGTCTCTTTTCAATTTGCTGATCACATCTACGATTTCTCTTTTTACAATTTGTAGAAATAAACTTATCTTCAATTTTCTGTTGTACATCGGCCTCCGCCAACTTATCCTTATGTTCTTGACTGTCCTCTTTTCCTTTCCACTTCATAGTCTTTACTGGACTAGTTGTACCTCCTTGGACTGAATTATCCTTATGAATATTTGTTCTACCATCTTCCATAATGCAACCTTTACTAATATTCCTTTCCATTAGTGCTCCTTTATGTCCTTTCAAGACAATTTCCTTCCCATTAACTATCAATACAGGTTCATAATCACTAAATAAAATTAGAAGAGATAAACCCATTACCTCAAGTGTTTGCACTACATATATACCCCTGTTTGATCCGGACATAAGGCTATATTCATGCCTCTTTTCTATTCCTTCTTTTGCAATCTGCAATTTCCTTTTGTCTTCAGACTGTCTTCCATCTTTTTTCCAAGTCCTTCTGGCTTTATCATCTTCAACTTCCATATTAGTATTCAATAATTGTCCATCTTCAGTGTCTTTGAACACATGTTCAATTAAGAATTGTTCTATTACATACATCTCTTCTAAAAACTTACATATGGACTAGGGTTTCATGTGGATTCCTCACCTTCTTGCTACATGGATTTCAAGCATACTTCTTGAGCTTGTGATGGAGTGCCCTAGGGTTTCGTGGTTGATTTGGCATGGTTTTGGCACTTATTTTCATTTATTCATGATCTATGAGGAGTTGTCCACTTATCCCTTGCTTGGAATACAATTTGATGGTGGTTATTCTTGGAGATTGATATTGGGGAGTTGTTTTGAAGGCCACTTGTAGTATATAACCTTTTCAGCCAGCACTCAAACCTCTCATTTATTTTGTTGTTCATGTATCTTAGTTCCAACACAACAGAGAGGTTATCTTCAAGATTTGAAATATTTTATTGGGCCGATTCAATTATCCTTGGAGTGGTTTTGCAGAAGCACTAATATTCTTTTAAAGTGATATATTTTCAGGCCTGGTTTAGTGTTGTTTACCATTATAATTTGCAAAACATACATGCCATAAATTAGCGCTCTTTTGAGACTAGTTTCATACATATATCAGTCATCAAGAGGGGATCTCTCCCATACTGTATGTGGAATTCAAATGAGTTTTCAATAGCACCAGTTTTAGCATCTTATGACAAAATAAAGGACACATTTATGGCAACAATGTTCAATCTTGTTTCATGGTATAACAACAAGAGGATGAATTCTGAACTATTCCCCTAATCCCCTAAGAGGAGGAGGTCTATAAGAGAAGGCATCCTCATAATTCCCCTGTATTAAGATATTTATTTGGAGGAAGACTTGATTTATCTCCAATGGCTCAACGACCATGGGTTTTCTTAATGGTATGTGCCTTATCTTAAGTGTTTTCATTATGTTGCATGTGATGTTTCTTGGGATATCTTGGTGAATGCTCTATTAGAGTAATAGTTGCATGTTAGCTTTGTCTCCTTGAACAATATTGAAACCCTAAGGAAGGATTGAGAGTGATCATCCCCTTCCCTTGTTTTATCCATCTTAACTCATTGAAGCAATCAAGGTTTTCCTTAATGGTTAGAAGTGGCTATCCCCTTAAGGATTTTCTTGGCTAGGGTTTAGTTCTAGGGGTTAGAAGTGGCTATCCCCCTAGGGTTTAAAACATAGTTGTCTTGATCTTGTGCTAGTATCTCTTAAAGGGATAGGACGACACCTAGTGTTTATGAGGGTATAAACTCTAGGGTTTTCTCTCCTAAGAGGTTGACCTAGGCTCATGAGGTGATAATCCTATGATAGACTTTCAAGTCTTATTTTTCGCTCGGTCTCCATTGAAGCGCTACATTAAATCCATATGCCCAATGAAAATAAATTGATCTTGAGACCTCCAAGTACTTTCTTCAATACTCTAAAGCTACCCAAACACATTTTTATCGGACTTCACTCTCCACATTGAGATTCCTTGCCCTAAGTCCTCACAATATTAATTGAGGGAAACCCCCTTCAGTCAGAGGAAAGCTGGCTTGAAGTGAAAGAGGGTTGGTGAGGTGATAGGGGCCTTCCCTCTAAGTCATGCATGATTTCACTTGAGCTTTCAAACTTTAGCTCAACAATTGCGAGTTTGTGTGATAACACACCCGAGACATATCCTAGTGATCCTAAGCCTCATTAGACAAGACCCCCTTCACCATTGGAAGTTAGTCCTCCTCCTCAACCAACCTTGCCTAAGACTGATGATATAGATTTAAATATTGATATGGCTAGTATCTTAGCAAAGGTTAATGTACCTGTCCCTCTCACTATTGATATTGTATTTTTTTAAATACCTACAAAACGGTCACTATTGCGATGTCTTGGAGTGTCACTCCCATAGAAACCACGTTAGAGTTGATACCTCTTAATG
Organism: Picea engelmannii; assembly: GCA_009831015.1. Lineage (NCBI taxonomy): Eukaryota > Viridiplantae > Streptophyta > Pinopsida > Pinales > Pinaceae > Picea > Picea engelmannii. The sequence continues at coordinate 96,979 of ML779204.1, read as the reverse complement.
TCTCTCTTGCCATCTTCAATACATCTCTCTGGCCACCTCCAAGACGTCGCTCTTTCCACCTTCGTTGACATCTCTCTTGTCACCTCTGCTGACGTCGGTCTTACGACGTCTTGGAGTCTTATAGTCACTATTTACACCACTGGAGTGTCATTCCCATAGAAACCACGTTGGAGATGATACCTTGTACTGTCACTATTGCCACCATTGCCTACGTTGGTCTTACAACGCTTGGAGATGTCGCTCCCAATGCAAACATGTAGAGAGACCGATGAAATGGGACATCAGAATTCCAATGTCTAGGAGGTTGTTGTAGAGACAACTATATGGGGTTTGAACAGTCAAATTCGAGATGACACATGTCCGCATGAAATGTCGCAATAGTGACAATATCTATGTCATCAGAAAAGTGACGTCATGTGAAACGACTTTTGAGGGGGTCTGTTGTTTGTCGTTCTCCTGACAATATAAAGTGGCAATTGCGTCAAACGTCCTGTCAGAATTTGACCCAAATGTACTAGTGAGTGATTTCATTAACCGACCTGCAACAACCCTTTGAGATTGAGACAGATGCTTCAGACTATGATGTGGGCACAATCATTACTCAACACGACCACCCCATGGCCTATCATAGTGAGACACTATATAAGATGCCATTGTTAAGTACCCTACTTACGACAAAGAAATGTACTCCATTGTACAATCCTGACGCCAGTGGAGGCATTACATTCTCGGGATGGAGACAGTCATCCACATTGATCATAATCCGTTGCAGTTCATGTAGACATAGGGAAAATTGCAGAATCACCGCCATCATAAGTGGTCCACATATTTTTAGCAATTCCATCTCAACATCAAGTATAAAAAAAGTAGTACCAATTGAGTCATTGATTGCCTCATCTGACCTCTAGTCATGGCACTCACCATAATGATCGATTCTTGCGGCCACAAGAACTCTAGATGGCCCCACCTCAATGAGACAGATGTTGACTTCTCCAACACCTACCAGATGTTGGGCGCAATACAATTGTCATCAATTTCTATTTTCAGAATGGGTTGTTGTGCCATCTGGGCCATCTGTGTGTTCCATCAAGCGAGCGAACGAAGCTAATTTGGGAATCCCACTACAGTCGGGTGGAAGGACACTTTGGCGTGGAAAATACAATGGCAGTGTTTCAATGACATTTCTACTAGTCGAAACTTTGACATGATGTCAACAAGTATCTCTAGTCATGCACTTCCTGTGCTATTTTCAAACAGGACATTAAGAAACAAGGCATGTACACACCTCTTCCTACTCTTGATAGGCCCTGGGAATCCATCTCAATGGACTACATGTCAGGACTTCCATCCACCAAGTAGGGAAGTGACTTTTTTTTTTGTGATTGTTGATCTCTTTTTTAGGATGGCGATTTGGGATGCCTGCAAGAAGAACATCATAGTGGAGGCCACTACCAAACTCTTCTTTGAACGGGTGTGGGTACACTTTTGGATCCCACAAACCATTATCTCAGATTAGGACAACCAGATCCTCAACACATTGTGGTCGAGCCTCTGGTCACCACTGGACACCAAGCTCACCATGTTCATTGCCTTCCACCCCTAGATAGATGGCCAAACCAAGGTCATCAACTAGATGATCATGCACATCTTGCGCATGTACAATTCCAAGAACCCCCTCACCTGGGATGAGAGTGTTCCCTATGTTCAACATAGATACAATAGAGCCATACATAGCCCAACCGACCACAACCCCTTTCAAGTGGGGTTGGGATTTCAACCATTGGGTCCCATGGATATTGCACGACCCCTTGTGGCCACCGAGGAAGACTTGTTGCATGCTTTGAGTGGAATTGACAAAGCCACCCAACTCATTGAGTGGATCCAGCACATTCGACAATAGGTTCAAGATATTTTACAAAATTCCAATGCCAAGTACAAGCAGTGCCATGATCAACACCAGGTGCCACACCAATTTCAGATGGGAGACAAAGTTTGGTTGCACTTGCAGAAATAATGCCTTACAAGGCCTCATCAAAGCTTCGTCCACTCCATTATGGACCCTATATCATCACCAAGGTTGTGGGTGACAATGCTTTTGAGCTCAACCTTCCCCTATTCATTGGCTTGCACTTAGTATTTGAAGATTTATCTATTTTCACTATAATATTATTTTAGCCTTTTTCTCATCAACTTTAAATTTTCACTATCAACTTCAGATTTTCCTACTAAGATAAATATAGATTTAGATTTATATGTAAAATAAATATGACTAACTTGCAACAATGGAATGTTATTATCTATTATTTGGTCCTTTTTCTCATCAACTTTAAATTTTCACTATCAACTTTAGATTTTCCTACTAAGTTAAATATAGAGTTTTATATTTATATGTAAAATAAATATGACTAACTTGCGGCACTGGAATGCTATTATCTATATCTGTCAATAAAAAGAACTTAAATATTATGGCCATTTAATATCACTTTACTATTTAGGAATAAATATGATAGTTAATATATGTCAGTAAAAAGCACTTAAATATTATGGCCATTTAATATCCGTTTTTAAAGTGTTTCTCTAGAAATAACAGTTTCCTTGCTATTCAATTTTGAATCAAAGGCACTTTCCAATACATATAGGCTCGAAGCCATTACAACATACTCATTTTGAGCTTTATTCATGCCATTATGGGAATTGAACCCGGGTGGGGAGGATAACAATCATTCCTCACAACCATCCAAGCTACACCCAATTGACTATATAGGAAAAAATATCCTATATAGGAAAAAAATAAACATGATGGTTGAAAAAAGTGTTGCTACATAAGAGTGCAATTAAGTTTTGTAGTAAAAAACACACACCCTGCTGATTTGTAAGGGATATTGAAATACAAAGGAAATCCGGTTTTGTTGATTTCTTTCACCGGGATGCGATAAGGTTTTATTGATGCATGATATCCTTTGATATTTTTATTTTTCAAACACTTCAACCAAAAATAGGTTTATTAGAAAAAATATTCAATGTCACCAACAATCATGACCATCCAAGGGACAATCCACACAACCTACACCTAAAATCAATGGAGGAAAGGGTGTCTCCATGACTTCATACATCGAGATCATACATTGAGATACCCACTATCAAATTAGTTTTGTAATTCATATAGCTTGGTTAATAGATTTGCTTGAAGCACGGATGGAAATCATCTAAGCTTGTAAAAGGCTAATCAAAAGTTGTGAAATGAAAGATAATCTTGTTACATACAATAAATTAAAACCATGGTGCCATGGCTATGATCATGTTTTATAGATTCCTAAGAAATGAAACACACGCCCCAGGTCATGCATCTTTATATCCCACGTGATGGACATTTGTTTGACACATGTCCTAAAACAATATATGTATTAAATGCATGTCTAACACATGTCTTAACAACATGTCAACATGTAGACATTAAATTGTAAGGAATATGGGAATTTACAATTTGGAGCAGAGACAATGATGTATGTGCACTCCAAATTATATCTTATATAGAGGATAAGTGATGAGTGGTTGAAGGAAAATACAGAGATGTGGGATGCATTTCTTAATAATAAGGGTTTAAATAATAGTGTTGATTTGGCATTATCCAACTTGGATCTTAATGAATTAGTGTTAGACCTGGTCCCTTTTGATGAAAGTGAACCTCTTGAGCGATCATCCTCCATACTAAAAGATGTAGATCTTATATTAGATAATCCTCCACACTAGTAGATGTAGATATTGGATTGGATATACAGGAGGAGGAGGAGAAGGATGGGGGAGAGAACAATCATATTTGTGGTTATCTTGATGACTTTGACATGGAGGAGTATGACTAACAAACTATGAGATTCTTTCGTAAGTGGTTCTTGTTTCTACCCTATTTTGTATTTTTCATTGGAATTCCCACCTATAGTATCAACAATTCAGTATCTATGTAATACATTTTGATTTTGATGACATCAAATGACTCAATGAGAAAACCACAGTTTATGGTTTTAATTACTAAACCTTTTATGTGTATTGAATATTTTAATTTCTTGTGCATTTGATAATGTTTCATCATTGATGTAGTAATTAGTTGTAAACATGTATCAAATTTTGTAAATGTTCTAGAAAAATTGGATCTTTGTGTTTATATTTCATCTTTGTTTTTGTCATATATATATATATATATATATATATATATATATATATATAACGTGCCCCCTATGTCATATTTTTGGAGTCAATGTGTCCCATGTTAAATACTCATATCCACATGTCATGTGTGTTTCATGTCCTAGTTTCATGTGAATTAAGTAGCTTCATGTCTAATGTATCTTGTTGGATAAAATATATCATCCAACTAAGATCAAACAACCTCCTAAAAACACACAAAGGGTTCTTACGTAGAGACAAACTCTAAATTACAATGCCATTACAATAAAAATCAATAACAATGACAACCTTCTGGTATGGTCAAGCATCACACATGAATCTATAAGAAAAGTAGGAGTTACTCATTCCAACACTCCCCCTTAAAAAATACTTGTCTTCATCTCTGTCAGGTCAAGTCTTTATCATCAACTATCATCAATATGATGCATCAAATTCTCCACCATGAATTGAAGACACTTATGAGCAACAAATTCTATATTTGCTTCAACCTCATACTCACATCTCGTACCTCATTTATGTAGACATCACCAAACTATGAAAGTCCATACAAAGGAACAACCATCCACCGAAATGCATGGGTACCTAATCAGTGCAACAACTAGTCTAGTAGGATGTCATTCAGGGACACAATTCATTCAACTTACTGATGAACTCTTATTGAATGTGCAAACAAATCTATCAACAATTCCAAGAGCTAGTTAGTGCAACAGATGTACCCTCTGTACGGACACTTGTCCCTTGAGTCTTACCTCGTTATGACACATATAACAACTTGTATACAAGTATTTGGTCCCATAATGTCACCTAGAGTCCACAACCAACATTTGGTCCACTCATAGAGCATTCAAATGACACATGACCTACTCCTCCAAGTGTTAAAAAAATCCTTATACGGGTAGACAACCCCCCTTCAGGGACTCAACACAACTATGCCATGTTGATGTGCATCAACTTCCCTCATTCCTAAGCAAAATCGAATGCCCAATTCGACCTATGTGTCTAAGCATGAGGATGGACATCCAAATTTCCTAGTTAAGTTGCACTCACCTATTCATCACAGGGACCAAATATTGTAGCTTGGACACACAATAACTAGGGCCCTATGGTCCTCATCTTGGACACACCAATCCATCCTATGTTCAAATTGAACATGCCAAGCAAGCTATCCATCTCAACTCGGACACACCAAGCAAGCGATCAATTCCGACACACAAAATCACAATGCTACAAACAAATCATAGCAGAATGTTACAGACAAACCATAACAACACTCACTAAACTATCTACTCTCACCTACACTAATCATAGATCTACATAGGATTAACAATGCATAATTTACATGATCACAACCCCTCTCAAATTTACATGATCACAACCCCTCTCATAAGAGAGTCAAGGCTAAACCAGCTTTGTTACCATGTAGAAAAATGTATAAGTAGACATTGTTTCCACATATCAAAATTTGTGTCAAGTATTCTATTAACATCAAACAATGTTACATATTTATACATCAATTTTTGTCTTAATATAAAGACACTAGCATTAAGAAACTCTTTCAACCTTCCAACCACTCATACTTAAGAAACTCTTTCAACCTTCCAACCACTCATACTTAATTGAAGAATAATCTTGTTGAAAAAATCTCTCAACCAATTCAAATCTAACAAAATCCTAAAAACACCATAACAATCACAACCTTCTTGAATAAACAAATATCACACATTAATTTATAAAACAAATAATGAATAGAAAGAAATCATTTTTGTCATTATACTGGCTGAATGGCCGTCTTCTTTCTACCATGTGCATAGCCGCCATAAAAATTATTTGTAGTCACTGAAAGCATCCACAGTTTTTCCTAAGAAAATTAGTAACGATCTCCCGGCGCTAAAATCTGCCTCCCGTTAAACATATTTCAACTACACTAAAACACACGCACACGCATTTAGTAATGGTTGTATATCCGAAAAAACCTTATCTCAAAACAAACTTGCAGATTCTGTACCTCCTAATATAGCAAAGTCAATGAAAGTTAACCGTTGACTTTGATTATTTCGATTGCAGATTCTGTACATCTAATATAGCAAAGTCAATGAAAGTTTACGGTTGACTTTGACAATGTTCATTCTATAGATGGAATTTGTAATGCAAAGTATCTGCAATCTAAGTCAATGAAAGTTGACTTTAATAATGTTTACTGGATGAAAAGAATTTGCAATGAAAAGAATCTGCAATAAGTTAAGTTGGAGCGAGAGGAAGAAAATATAAAATGAAACCAGTAAAACGTTATTCATTAGTCTTCACATAGCACAGAAGTTGGGGGCGGAAGCCCTCCATTTTGTATAATTTGCTCAAGTTCGGCCACGACTTCCTTCATATGTGGCCGGTCTTCCCTCACCCCTGCGAGGCATTTGAAAGCCAATTCGCTCACTGCTGTAACCGCAACATTTATGCCACGGTTTGAGTGAAAATCCAGATTTGGATCTATCAATTCATGCAAAGTTCCTGCTTCAAGCTTTGCTATGGCCATGTTAGCGAGTACAATTTCCTCTTTACTCCGATTAACGTCCACAGGTAACATGCCCGAGATAATTTCTACCAAAACAACGCCGAAACTGTATACATCGGATTTGTCTGTGAGCTGAAAGTACTGGTGATATTCTGGGTCAACATAGCCCGGCGTGCCCTGTGGAGCAGTGGAAACATGGGTTACATCTAATGGCACAAATCTTGAAAGCCCAAAATCGGCTACTTTCACATGTAAATCCTCGTCCAGAAGAATGTTTGGTGATTTTACATCTCTGTGAAATATAGGTGGTTCAAGGCAGTGAAGGAATGCCAGGGCCTGGGCAGTTTCTATGCAAATTTTCAGACGAGTACTCCATTTTAGACCTTTGTCCTTCTTCCGTTCCCCGTGAAGATGATCCGCCAAAGTTCCATTTGGAACATATTCATAAACAAGAAGCAGATCTCGGCTTTGTGGGGAACTACAACCATAGAGACGAACAAGGTTTGGATGATGAAAAGTCGAAAGAATCTGCACCTCATTGATAAACTGTTTAAATCTTTTATCATTATCCTGATACAGTCTCTTCACTGCCACAGCACGACCATCCCGGAGTTTGCCCAGATAAACCGAACTAGATCCCCCATCTCCTAATTGATTCTTCTCGTCGAAGTCACTGGTCGCCTGTTTCAATACTTCGTAGGAGAAAAGGGGTAGAGTCCCTATCTTACCTTGGACAGCTGCTTCCATATCTTTATCCTCATTGTCTCTAACGCCGTTAACAACTGAACTCCCGCGAAAAGAGAGACACTTACTTTTCCTGTACACAATTATAGCTACTAATAATCCTGATGCTATCAACGCAGCCGCTTCAGCGTATACACCTGAAGTTGTCAAAATGATTTAGTAATAAAAAAACCCACCAATACCCATCAACAGATGAGCGAAACTACCTGCCAGAATATCTTTACCTATTGCAGCGCCATTCTTACGCTCCTTTCCTGGTTTCAAAGTAGAAATGGCAATTAGCTTAAGGTCATTCTATTTAATTCCACTGCTACTTAACCAATTCCACATAAATATAAATCAAATAGTACCGTGGTCCTCGCACTTGTCGATACGGGGGCCATCCTTGCAATAGCATACGAAGGGCGCAGCTGCAGTTGAATCCGAAATGTTGTAACCACGTATCCCTCCACTTGATCTGCAACTTTCATGTGTAACTGTTTCATTGGAAAACCAGTCCAGTCTTGCCACATCAATTGTTATTTGTCTCATAGAACATTCCGGAAGCGAATTCCCAGTGTCGTACAAAGCGTAATAGGCAGTACCATTACATTTGCTGAGCTCCCCTCGTCTTGTGTAGTCGAGTACATACGGAGAAAGTGTGTCACACTTATAGACGCTCAGAGTCCGGTTAAATTTACCCGTATAATTGAAGACGGCGTCGACTATCTGAAAGTGATCATCTAAGAATTGGCAGTTCTCTTCCCTGAAAACAAGGAAGAAACGGGACTCATAATCAACTCTTAATATTGTGAAATTGAGGCGATCAATGGTGATGGTTGGAATTGAGTTCTGCATACAGTCGATTCGAAAGCTAGGGAGACCACATCCACGGTTTCCAAGACCGAAAGGATACGTGATATTCATAGTCCCACACGTAGTACCATTATTTTGGCAAATCTCATATTGCTTGTCCCAGCATACAGAACAGGGAAGTAGAGAGGCACACCCGAAAGTAACGATAACGAAAAAGAGCCGCGGATGCATCAATGGAAAGTGAGGAACATATAATTCCATTAAGCCAATATGAGATGAAAAAGTATGAATTTTCAAGAATGGAACTGTGTGACTTTCAAAGTTAAAGTAAAGTTTTAAAGTATTAGTTCTCCTGTGTGTTTTATAGGATGAAAAGTGATAGAAGAAGATTACGTGTTGTTATTCTTTTCATTAGTTTAGAGTTTGTTTTTAAGTAAATAATTTGTTAATTAGAAGATTATGTGTTGTTATTCTTTTCATTATTATAGAATATAGAATTTGTTTTTAAGTAAATAATTTGTTTTTTAAATTAAGAGGTTGTTAAATTTAGTGATTTGTTTCTAAGATTAAGAGATTGTTTTAAATTTAGTTGGATATCATTTTTTTTAAGTAAATATATAATTTAGATATCTTTGATAAATTATTAATATTTTTAAATAAATATATAATTAAAATATCGTTGGAGCAATAATTTTTTAAGTGAATATATAGTTAAGATATTTTACTATAAATTATTAATATTTTAAAATAAATATATGATTAAAATATCTTTGCAACAAATTGTTAATATAATAAGATAGTGTATTTATTTCCAAATTGTTATTCTTTTAGATAATATTTAAACAAGGCTGCATACTAGGGTATACCTTTCGCTATGTAGGAAATTTGGAGTTGTTGATTTGTCCACAAGTTATCCATGGACTACTAAAATTTTGACAAAAAATCTTGTGTCAAGGAGTAACTTATGGGCTATTAAAATTTCGAAAAAATATATTTTTCCATTTGTAGACAATCAGTTTCTCTAGTAAGCCGTATCAGCTGCAATATCCGTATCGATGCTCTTAGATATAGAAAAAAACACAAACATACTGAATAATGTTGGCGGTCTTGGGCTACTTGAGATAGATTACTGTATACTCTATTCTTTTCTGTCAGCTGGTCATGGCTTTCGAATCAGGACAAGATGGGATTATATCATGCCTGGAGAGAAATGTTATTACAAATTTTAAAACCTTGTCCTCTTCTTATTCTCTGCGTATGAGGCAGAGCTTCAGAGCTCGACTCCAGGCATAACCCTTGTTCTTGTTTGTAGTGAGCACCAAAACATGTCGGCTGCAAATCGAATGGCTCGCTGAAGTCGCGTTATACTAGTGCGTCTCTTCTTGATCTTATTCTTGATCTTTTGCAGCGTTGGATAGATATAATAAGGAAGTTATACTATAAAAATAACCTAACCACTTAATCATTGACATAAAAACGGATCAACCATAATGTATCAAATGACTTCATGGTAATAAAATCATATCTTTTAAATGAGTTAAGATTTTTTTGTCATATACAAATCATATCTATGTAATATATAATAATATGTTTAAAAAAATAGCATGATATCAGATAACACAAAGATTCTAAATAACAAAATCATGTGTCAATTCTTATGTAATATATAATAATATGTTTAAAAAAATAACATGATATCAGATAACACAAAGATCCTAAATAACAAAATCATGTGTCAATTCCTTTGTGTATTGGTTTGAAATGTTATCAAATTTGAGTAAATTAATGTTTGCCATAGGAAATATATAGGTGTTGGAACTATAAGGCATTGTTCGAAGTCATGATATGAAAATCAAGGAAATTGAGGCCATTGACAACAATCGTTGAAGAATGTGACGGGGTCGTCAATCTTGTTCTAGCCACCTTTGGAGAAGGAATATGTGTGCAAGGGATAAGAGAGTTTCTAAAATCCACAATTTCTTTTTTTTTTTTTGGGATTGAGAGATTAGAGTCATCCATAATGTCAAAGAATAGAGCGACTTTATGAAGAAAATTTAAGGAAGAGTTTTTTTTTTTTATAGAATTTAATAGAATAATCATATCAAAGATTGCTATTGTCTATAGCCCAATATGGGGCATATGTGTAATTCCTTTAGTGTGGAGTTGACATATATATTAAAAAAATAATAAAAAGTATATTGAGATTGAATATATTATTGAGATAAAAGTTAAATATGAAAAAGATTCAAAAGGATTTCGAAGATATATAATTATGCTTTAATGTGTTCAAGATATATAATTACGCTTTAATCAGTGATCAAAATGAAGAATTTTTTAAAATTCAAGAGGTTTGGGTTTGTACTATTGATATGTTCCAATAAAAAAGAATGAAATATCAATCATTGAATATCTACATTGATTTCAATAATGATATAACACAAAACAATAGGGCATATTGATTTCAGTCATTACACAAAACAATAGGGAGTTGAAATGCTTTGCAATGTTATAACACAAAACAATATGGTGCATTTATTTTAGAGACATGGTACAATGACAAATGATTTAAAACAACTATTTTCTATGATTTCAATAATACATAATGCAAAACAATGCAATGTGTTGATTTTAGTGATGACACAATGATAAATGATTTAGAGCAATTAGTTGCATTGATTTCAATGATGACATAATGCAAAACTATATGCATTGATTTAAGTAACAATACAATGAAAAATGATTGAGCATAACATAACATAATACAATAGGGTGCATTGATTTTAATGATAATGATATAACATAAAACAATAGGGTTCAATGATTTTAGGGATAATTTTAAATATGAAAATTTATATTAAAATGTAGAAGCATGGACTAATCTTACTAGTCCTTAATACACAAGATGTAAAATGTTGGGTGATAGTTTTGTAAAAATATTCAAATTTCTAAGGATTTATATAGTTTCTATAAAATTTTGGTGATTTTTAAGGTAAAATAATTTTATTCTATGGAATTTGAATGAATCGTTTTTAGAAAAAAATGGAAATTGGTGAATTCTTTTTTTGGAAAAAACAGAGAAATGTATCCCCTAAATTCATCTATGATTGATTTCAGTGATAATAATATAACACACCACAATAGAGCATATTTATTTGATTGATATTACAAAAATGATTTAGAGAAATAAGAGATTTAAAACGATTTCAACAATAATATAACACAAAACAATAGGGTGTATTTATTTTAGAGATGGTACAATGAAAAATGATTTATAGAAATTAATTGTTGTGATTCCAATAATGACATAATGCAAAACAATGAAATGCATTGATTTTAATGGTGACACAATTGAAGTGGATATGGTGGTCCACTTCATGAGAACATTATGAATATATAACATAATTTCATATATCAATAATAAATAATCTTTTATTTACTATCAATTTTACATATTTACTTGGCATCATATGAAATACAATACACGTATATAAGTACATGTGGGGAATGATAAGTCATGTTCTTTTCAAAGGTCATGACTTATCATTTACATTATAATGCCTATTTACATAATAACAAACCTATAACATATTATTAAATAATAAGAAATGTAATATACTAGGTATATTACAAGTCTTCCCCCTTTAATAATGCTTTGTCCTAAAAAAATAGTTATAAAAGAGTTATTTCTTGCTCTAACTTGTAATATTGTCTCTTGATTCTTCATTCTTGGGTCAATCATCATTGAGGACCTGAGATGATAGAATCATTTAAGTGTTGAGCATAACTGTCGAATTGTAAATGAGTCTTCCCACCCTAATTCAATCTTCTACGAAACTGTGTGTTTATAGGGTTCTTAGAAAAACCTTGATATATTTTGACTCCCCTGATAGCTTCTACTTTGAGCACCGCTTGTAGTGGAAGTAATATTCTTTAGAATATTGATCATGTGTTTTTGTTGATACATTGATTGGTTGAAGTATCAAATTTTGTGATTAGGATATCGATAAGGAATCCTTTCAACTTGATATTTACTTCTTAATGATATGATGTAACTTACATATGTTATTCAATATCTTAACCATTCCATTTTGTTATTATTCAACATCTTTATCTATTTTCGAATTCATAAAGAATGTTACTTTGTTATTATTTTGATTCATAATGATGTAAATTTCAAAGGATCAAGTTCATATTAAACATAAACATATGTTGAACACACCGCCCACACTAAGAGCGGGGGGTGAATTAGTGTGTGGAATTTTCTAACTTTTCTTCTTACAAGTTAGCAACTAAAACATAATTAAACAGATTAAGAACAATTAAATCATAATCACAATGGACTAGAGATACCAGACGTTTGTGTAAGATTTTGTATAATTGATATGTATATATATGTGAATATAGTAATATGAATTTTCCCAGCACCAATTATTTTGTATCAACACCAACTGAAGTAAGGAGCACCAACTCCTCGGAGAGCACCAACTCTCAAGAAAGACCCAACTTACCACAAGACCCAGCTTACTGATAGAACGCAGTTTATCTAACTAGAGTTCATATAGTAGTTCAACCAACTCTTGTAGCAGCGATCCATTATTAAATCAATTTTGTTTCATGATCAGAGGTATACCATCAACACTCATTACTGCACTTCATCTTCTCTCTGAAATTTGCGCCTTCCTCACTTTGTCTTTCCTCTGATATTTGTGCCTTCTTCACTTCGTCTTTCCTTTGATATTTATGCCTTCTTCACTTCTCCTCAGGGATGCTTTTAGGGGCTAAATTTCACTCATGGGCTAATTTTCCATGGTCTTTCCCAAAAAAACATTTGCTATTCTAAAAATGATTCGCCCAAATTCTATAAGATAAAAATATTTTACCTTAAAAATAGACAAAATTTTATACAAACTATATAGAATCCTTAGAAATTTGAATATTTTTACAAAAATATTGCCAAACATTTATAGTCGGCATATGAAGGATTACTAAGATTCGCCAAGGTTTCTACATTTTAAAATATTTTTTCATCCTTACAATCATCCCTGCTTCTCCTTCTCTCTGATATTCGCACGGACCTCAAGTTTGCATCCCCTTCATTTTTCTCCGCAGGCTACTCTTCCTCAGCAAACCTCTCTTTTCCACAAGCCCGTTATCTTCCACATGCAAACCACACCAAGTGAACCAATCATGGTTGTATTTATACTTGTTTATGCTCAAAAATGATTTAAGTTATTGAGTCGACTTGTGCAACAAGTAATAACTAACTTGTTCATTTACAACAATTTTTGGGACCACTAGAGATCATCATTCTGGGTCTTGATATTTACACCTGGCATCCCCTTTACTTTCATAATTCAATCACATGTATGGATCGATTTCCTTCGTCTCTGTGATTACATAAATAGATGCTTCCTTCAAACCATGTTCATATGATCATTGGCATAGAACCACAGGCTTATCAATTTAAGCGACGCATTACATAATGCCCTTTAAATCTCTTTACCATATGACCAATGGTGGTGACCTCACGTGAGGTGAGATGAGTTCTTGAGTGCTTATAAATTCAACGGTCATGATTCAATCTCCCGATGAGATAGACGATTTTCGAGACTTTAGAACTTTTCCCTTCAGGTCTTCGGGACTTCCAACCTTTCAAATCTCCCGAATACGATTTCGCCGAACAGATCGGATGGTTCACATTTATATCACGAAGCTAGATCAATGGTCATATTTGATCCTTACATCTATCTTTTCATTCCTTAATCCGATGGCCAGGACTTAACCAAGCATTGAGATGGATGGCCACCAATTACTTCGGGACTTCGGATATTATTCTTACGTTATCCTTCCACTGTATTTTGATCAACGGTTGAGAGTACACCCAACATCAGATCGACGGTCAAGATCTCCTTCAGGTCTCCGGACTTTGGATATTTCAAATCTCATCCCCTTCTTTCCTCCGGAGTGATCACCTGCTGAGTAAGTCATAAAATGGTGAAGACCACTTGCTGTTGGTTAACGCTTCCAATTACACCATCCTTACACTGTAGTAGATCGACGGATGAGAATGCTCCCGAAGTGATCTTCAGATCGAACGTCTTGTGTCCACTTCGAGACTTCGGCATTCAGGGCTTTGGGACTTTTGGAAAGTGCTGGTGGTAAAACTCCTGAAGTAAAACTCTCGTAGTGACACAACTTGCTTATTTTACTTGATGATGTGTCACGAGATGAGTAGTTGCTGCGAGTCACTCAGATTCGTGATTTTCACGTACCTGAAATACCAATTCAACTTGACACTTGTCATTCTCTGACTGTGCTACGTGTCCTTGTTGACGTGGACTGTTGACGTGGTATATCACAGTTTCTTGTTGACATGGTCTGTCAATGTAGATCTCTCAATGTGACACATATTCATCTCCTTGATCTAACAGTCAGAATAGTATCCGAAGGGTATCTCAGAACAATGACTGAGAGTGACTTTGGAACTTCGTCCTTCGGGATTTTTGACATTTCTTGGTGGTGAAACTCCCGAAGTAATTCTCCCAGAGTGATGTAACTTGCTTACATCACTTGTTGACATGGAAAGAGCCAATTTACTCTTGACACTTGTCATCATTTGATTATTCCATGTGTACTTGCTGACGTGGTCTACCACATGTCCATGCTGATGTGGTCTGCTGACATGGTCTACCACATGTCCATGCTGACATGGTTTGCTGACGTGGTCTGCCACATGTCCTTGTAGACATGGTTTTCCACATGTCCATGCTAACGTGGTCTGCATAATCTAACGATCATTGCATTCTCTAGAGATCCAATGGTCCTTATTCATTTCGGATTTTCGGCTCTCTGGGCTTCGGGTTTTTCAAATCTAAAACTGAAAAATTTGATCTAAGATTTTTTTCGAAGCTTAACCTCCTCGCATATTTATACCCAAACTAAGTGTTGTTCGTCAATCATGATCCTAGATCAATGTCTCGATCTGTCTATGATGTAGCTCTTCTAGCTTGTATTGTCCTTCAACTTAGAGTGATCCAACGACTGACGTAAATTCGCATAAATGAGATCTTAGATCTTTTACCTTTCTTATCCTATCCTTCCACTTGAAATGATCCGACGAATGACAGGAATTTGAGTTTGATCCGACGGCTGATGGGTATTCGGATAATCAAATTCTCAACCCTTTCAGCTTATCCTATCCTTCCACTAAAATGTGATCCACCAGTCGTGAAGACACTCGAAGCAGATCAATGATCAAGGATGATTGCAAAACCACAACTTGTGAGTGATTTAACTCATCACCAAAACTCTGCAATTTGAAGTTGTGTGTTGTTATTGATTTAACCACAATCGTCAATATTCAAAGCTATAAGATCTGATGGTCTTGACTAATTACGGGATTGGAAATAGTGCGATATTTAATTCTCCTTTAGATCTTCGCAATCTATCCCTATCGTTGATTTGGCGATTGCGCATCCGATGGTCACAACTTAGTCTGATTGTTTGTTGGATCAACCACCGTTGTCGATATTCGAGTCTATGAGATTTGATGATCTAGGCAAATTACGGGATTGGAACTAGTGAGTCATTTAATTCTCCTTCTGATCTCCGCAATTTATCCCTGTCGTTGATCTGGCGATTGTGCATCCGACGGTCACAACTTATTCTGACTTAAACTAATCATTTGTTGGTTCAACCACCGTCGTCAATATTCAAGTCTATGAGATCTAACGATCTAGGCCAATTGCAGGATTGGAACTAGCGAGTTGTTTAATTCTCCTTCTAATCTCCATAATTTATCCCTGTTGTTGATCTAACTTGCATATCTGATGGTCATTATCCTCCAACAGTCCTCAAGCCCATGGTCACTCATATGGCCGATGTCCGTTATATGAGACGATCAACACCATCAATTTCTTGATCGGACGGTTGCTGAGGCTTATAACTTTGATTGAATGGCTTTTGAAGCTTCTCACCTCAAGCTTACGCTTTTCCTTCCGATATTTGATCTCTGCATTTGCTAACCCTCCTAATATTTTATCATAGGAACATTGTTAATCCTATCGTGATCAACAATAATCACGAATTGCTTCAACTCACTTCTCTTCCTGAGCTTACGCTTTCAATCTTCTACATATTGTTCGCTCCTCCTCCCGAGCTTACGCTTTCGATCTCTGCATATTGTTTGATATTTTCTGCTAACTGATATACTGTTGACATCAATGAAAATCTCATCTATAGTAATGATAATTCATCGTAACAACAAATCATCACATCGATTGTTGACATCAATGACAATATGTCCAACAATCTCCCCCTTTGTCATTGAGGGAAACCCACTAACTTCATATACAAAACTCCCCCTATGATTATGCTTTCTTCTTATGAAGTTTTCTCTCCCCCTTTGACATCAATGGCAAAGGGGTTTTCCTCCTGTGGTAAAGCTCTGTATGTTACTGATCAGAAACTGAACTTGGGTAACTCTTCCTACAATCATGTTTTGCCTTCCATAACTGAATGATTCCCTGTGTCAATATGTTGTCTCACTTCTTCTGACTACTCTCCCCCTTTGTTTCTAAAAAGGTATCTCTTCCTGACAAGGTTTCTTCCCTTGTTAATTTACTAACTTCTTATCTCAGTTGATTGGGATTTTTGTGTTTCAAATGAGTAGTCTTCTTGATACCAATTTTTGTAGTGATCAAGTCTTTTCAAACTTAATCTAATTACTTTCTTATTTACTAACTAAAATAATTCTCCTGAGTTTTTACTGACTGCTCTCCCCCCTTTCTTTCTAAAAGGGTAGTTTTTTCTGACAGGGTCTCTCCTCTTTTTATCTCTACAGGATGTCATGTACATCATTTTGTACATCAGAATGTTGCTTCTGCGGATGTAGTTGTCCTACTGGAACACTACACAATTGTATCTCATATTATTCAAACAACCCTTGGATCTGCCCATTGATTCTCATTGATCTCTAACCAGATGTATCCATCTTTATCCAAGATGCTTCTTTACTATACATTGCTCTTAAGTTGTCTCGGAAATTTTATACTATGCTTGTCACATGATTGCAATTCTTTTTGAAGCAATTGACTTCACTCTTATTCACTTGTTCAGTCTTTGCTATCCACATCTGTGAGTGTCCTGATTTCTTGAACTTTGTTCTCTAATCTTCCATTACTGCAAGTTCATTTTTATTCCATGTTTCATTTACTCCTTTTGTTGTATTGTATGAATCATTTCTCATTGATTGTTTTCTTGAGTTCCAACAGTTATTGGCTTTGTGGCCATATCCACCACAACTGTAGCATCTCATAGTGTAACAATGTGCAACAATATGTCCAACATGATTGCAGTTCCAACATCTTATACTGTTGTTGAACCTACCAAATGTTTTTCTCCCATGATGCCTACAATCCAAGGCTTTATGTCCATATTCATTACAAGAAAAAAAATAACCATTAAAAACACTCTCATACCTTCTTTGATTCATCCATGAAGGTGTATCTCTTATAAACTTGCTTTGAGGTATATGAGTAGCTTCTGGATGTCGTCCTTGATCTGATCTTCTAAATTTTGTAGTGTTTCTTTTATTTCTTGAACATGAAGAACCTGAGTCATACCTGCTTTCACTTTTTACAAATGAAGGAGTTGTGTCAGACCTGTCTTCATCCTTTACAAATGAAGGACCTGTGTTAGAATTGTTTTCACCTTTTACAAATGAAGGACCTGGATCATGTTTCTTAGGAGTACTGATTTTTTCTTCCTTGTTGTATCCAAGACTTGATTTTTTATTTGGTGATCTCTGACTATCCAAGATCTCATCCAGGGTCATGGAGTTGTTCAAGAACTTGATTTGGGTGTTTGACTTGTCAACCTTCTTTCTAAGATTCACAACTTCTTCTTCCATCTTATGACGTGATTCTTCCTTTTTGTTCAGCTGGTTCCTCACTACCTCCTCCCTTCTTTTGGATTCTTCAAGTTGGATTTTAATATTGACATAGATTTCCCTTAGTTCTTTTAGTTCTGCAAGGCTTTTTCTTGGTTCATCATCTTCCTTCTTTTCGTCTTTTGCTTGACTGATTTCATTTTTCAGTCTCTCAATATCCTCTTCCTTTTCTTTTGTTAGATCAGTAACTTCTATTTTCAATCTTTTAATCTCTTCTTCTTTGTTTTCTAACTAAATCTTTTGGTTCAATATGATTTATTCATTGTCTTTGATCTTTTCTTTTATTTCCAGGATATGCCTTTGATTGCTAAAATCATCATCTTCCTTCTTCTTTTCTTTTACTTGAATAATTTATTTCTTCAGCTTCTCGGTCTCCTCTTCTTTTTCTTCTAACTGATTATCCTTCTCATATATTATCTTTTCATTGTCCTTGAGCATTTACTTTATTTCCAAGATATTCTTTTGACTCTTTTCAAAAAATTCTTTAGTGTAGTCATGAAGATAGCTATAGTATGAATCATTATGGTCATAACAGTATTCACAAAGACTCTAATCAACCTTTTGTTTGGCCTTTGATAGTTCTTCTTCTACATCTTCCATGGGATACATGCTAACAAAACATTCTTTTATTGTATTTGAGTCTTCTTCTTTACTTGCAGGGGAGGATTTAATATCAACATTATTGCAATCGAAATATTGTGGAGATTTTTTACCTTTATTGATGAATGAGTCGTCCTCTTCATCCTTGATAGGAATGTTCTATGTGTCTTGTCTTTTGATTTGATACATCTCTTATAACTTCAGCTATAAGTCCTTGGTGGATGTGCATAGTCCTATTATTTCCTTGACGGTATCTGATAATCCATTGAGAACAATATTCAATGCTACTTCATTGTTCTTCCTTACTCTTCTTTGGACTGTAATCTTGGATAGATTATTTTATGTAGTTAAGTCCCAGGGCTTGCTTACTAATAAATTCCAAAATTCAGATCCTTTTGACTTCAAATAATGTTTCATATTTTCTCTCCATGAGGAATAATCTGTTCCATCAAATAAGGGAGCTTCAATTGCTGAGAGAGCCATCTGTCCACCCATTTCTTCAAGATCTACCTTCCAGCGGTTAAACTATGCTGAAGGAACCTGCTCTAATACCAATTGTTGAACACACCACCCACACTAAGAGGGGTGTTATAGGATAAGTCCGTGAGTGCGGACACAAACCGACCTCCCTAGATCCACCTGGTATCTAGAACAAAACATGACAGAATAATACACTTCCCCTAGAACGAACTAAGAGATAAGGGCTATGGACATACCTTATGAACGCTTTCCTTATGTCTCTGTTGTTCCAAGCTTTGCTTCAATGCTCTCGTCCCGTCCAGATCACAAAAAAATGAACCAATCGAAGTAAAGACAAGTTAATATATTCAATGACTAGTCTATACATATGATCAAGGAATTATGTAATAAAGTGACATCATCTTTATGGGAAAGGGACATATTACTGTATTGCATTAATTGAAAGAGAAACTTACAACCTGAGCCTTGATGTCATAGGTCTCCTTTCGACGGCTTCTAGCTCTGACACACACACTTGCTCATGCATGAAGAAAATCTACCACATGTAATGACCTTGCTGTTGTCTCTTGCTGCTATAGCATCAGTCCTCCACATAGTCTTGCACTAATTCTCTAATCAATCTCTTGCTAACTTGCTGAAATTTTTCTTGCTTAACCTTTTCCATGAGCAATCTCCTCAATATATAGGAAGATATAGATTAGTTACTTGGATAGGGAATGATCCCAAGATATCTGGAATGACAGTACTTGAGTAACCACTCGAAAGCCAACTCATCCTTCTAGAAGATTCCCTCCTAGAAGGTTCAAGATCTTTATCTTTTTCCCCTTTAAAATCATGTCTGCACCCTAACCATGAGTACAGTGCGGGAAGTTCGCACCCTAGCTTAAGGTAGCCTGCGGGAAACAGGCATTCCCGCAGGTGAATATATAAGCAGCCTGCGAACATGTTTCAAAGTATGAATTCTGGAAGAAGACAACTGTAACCTTTCTCAGGAAAGTATTCTTGGTAAAGAGCTTGATTTTCCATCATCATGACATCATCATGACATCATCACAATGACCAAATTTGTGGATAACAAGGGGGGGGGTGAATTATTGTGTGGACTTTTCTAACCTGTCTTCTTACAAGTTAGCATCTAAAACATAATTGAACAGATTAAGAACAATTAAATCATAATCAAAATGGACAAGAGATACCAGACGTTTGTGTAAGCTTTTGTATAATTGATATGTATATATATGTGAATATAGTAATATGAATTTTCCCACCACCAACTATTTTGTATCAACACCAATTGAAGTAAGAAGCACCAACTCGGAGAGCACCAACTCTCAAGCAAGACCCAGCTTGCCACAAGACCCAGTTTGTTGATAGAACGTAGTCTATCCAACTAGAGTTCATATAGTAGTTCAACCAACTCTAGTAGCGGTGATCCATTATTGAATGAACTTTGTTTCATGTCAGAGGTATACCATCAACACTCATTATTGCACTTCATCTTCTCTCTAAAATTTGCGCCTTCCTAACTTCGTCTTTCCTCTGATATTCACGCCTTCTTCACTTCGTCTTTGCTCTGATATTTGTGCCTTGTTCACTTCTTCTTCTCTCTGATATTCGGATGGACCTCAGGTCCACAACCCCTTCATTTTTCTCCACAGGCTGCTCTTCCTCAACAAGCCTCTCTTTCCCACAAGCCCATTATCTTCCACATGCACACCACACCAAGTGAACTAATCATGGTTGTATTTATACTTTTTTATGGTCAAAACTTATTTAAGTTATTGAGCTGACTTGTGCAACAAGTTATAAGTAACTTGTCCATTTACAACTACTTTTGGGACCACCAAAGATCATCATTATGGGTCTTCATATTTACACTCGGCATCCCCTTTACTTTCAAAAATCGATCATAGGTATGGATCGATTTCCTTCGTCTCTGTGATTACAGAAATCAATGCTTCCTTCAAACCATGTTCATATGATCATTGGCATAGAACCAAAAGCTTATCAATTTAAGCGAATCATTACATTCTGCCCTTTAAATCTCTTTATCATATGACCAACGACGATGACCTCACGTGAGGCGAGACAATCGCTTGAGCGCTTATCAATTCAACGGTCATGATTTAATCTCCTGATGAGATGGACGATTGTCAGGACTTCACCCTTCGGGTCTTCGAGACTTCCAACCTTTCAAATCTCTTGAATACAATTTTTCTGAACAGATTAGATGGTTCACATTTACATCACGAAGCCATATCAATGGTCATATTCGATCCTTACATATATCCTTTCATTCCTTAATCCGACGACCAAGAATTAATCAAGCATTAAGATGGATGGCCACCAATTACTTTGGGACTTCGGCTATTATGCTTATGTTATCCTTCCACTGTATTTTGATCAATGGTTGAGAGTACACCCGACATCGGATTGACGGTAGAGATCTCCTTCGGGTCTTCGGACTTCGGAGATTTCAAATATCAGCTCCTTCTTTCCTCCAGAGTGATCACCTGCTGAGTAAGTCATAAAATGGTGAAGACCGCTTGCTGTCAGTTAACGCTTCCACTTACATTATCCTTCCACTGTAGTAGATCGACGGATGAGAATTCTCTCAAAGTGATCTTCATATCGAACGTCTCGTGTCCACTTCGGGACTTCGACATTCATGACTTTTGGTAAGTGCTGGTGGTAAAACTTCTGAAGCAAAACTCCCGTAGTGATGTAACTTGCTTACATCACTTGATGACGTGTCATGAGCTGAGTAGCTGTTGTGTATCACTCATATTCATGATTTTCACGTACCTGAAATGCCAATTCAACTTGACACTTGTCATTCTCTTACTCTTCCATGTGTCCTTGTTGACGTGGACTACTGATGTGGTCTATCGACATAGATATCCCGATGTGACACATACTCATCTCCTTCATATAATGGTCATAATAGTATCTGAAGGGTATCTCAGATCGATAGCTGAGAGTGACTTTGAAACTTCATCCTTCGGGACTTCGAGACTTTTGACATTTCTTGGTGGTGAAACTCCCAAAGTAATTCTCCCAGAGTGACGTAACTTGCTTACGTCACTTGTTGACATGGCACGAAAAAATTTCCTCTTGACACTTGTCATCATCTGATTATGCCATGTGTACTTGCTAATGTGGTATTCTGACGTGGTCTACCACATGTCCTTGTAGACATGGTCTACCACATGTCCATGTTGACGTGGTTTGGTGACATGGTTTGCTGACGTGGTCTGCCACATGTCCTTGTAGACGTGGTCTGCCACATGTCCATGCTGACATGGTCTTCGTGATCTAACGGTCATCACATTCTCTCCATATCCGATGGTCCTTATTCATTTCGGATTTCCGGCTCTCCGGGCTTCGGGTTTTTCAAATCTTAAGCTGAAAAATCTGAAGCGAGATTTTTTCCGAAGCTTAACCTCCTCGCATATTTATACCCGAACTAAGTGTTGTTCGTTGATCATGATCCTAGATCTCTGCGATGCATCTCTTCTAGGTTATCCTTTCCTTCCACTTAGAGTGATCCAACAACTAACGAAAATTCGCATAAATGAGATCTCGGATATTTTACCTCTCTTATCCTATCCTTCCACTCGAAATGATCTGACGGTTGATGGGAATTCGGGTTTGATCTGATGACTGAAGGGTATTCAGATAATCAAATTCTAAACCCTTTCAACTTATCATGTCCTTCCACTAAAATGTGATCCACTGGTCATGAAGACACTTGAAGCAGATCAACGATCAAGGAGATTGTGAAACCACAACTTGCGAGTGATTTAACTCATCACCAAAAATCCGCAATTTGAAGTTGTGCATTATTATTGAGTTAACCACAATCGTCAATCTTCGAAGCTATAAGATCTGACAGTCCCAACTAATTGCGAGATTGGAAATAACGTGATATTTAATTATCCTTTCTATCTCCACAATCTATCGGTGTCGTTGATCTCGCGATTGCACATCCGATGGTCATGACTTAATATGACTTAAATTGATCATTTTTTGGATCAACCACCGTCGTCGACATCCGAGTCTATGAGATCTGACGATCTAGGCCAATTGCGGGATTGGAACTAGCGAGTCATTTAATTCTCCTTCTGATCTCCGTAATTTATCCCTGTCGTTGATCTGGCGATTGCGCATCCGACAGTCACGACTTAATCTAAATTAAACTGATTATTTGTTGGATCAACCACCGTCATCGATATTCGAGTCTATGAGATCTGACGATCTAGGCCAATTGCGGGATTGGAACTAGAAAGTCATTTAATTCTCCTTCTGATCTCCGCAATTTACCCCTATCGTTGATCTGGCTTGCAGATCTGATGGTCACGATCCTCCAACGGTCCTCAAGCCCACGATCACTCATATGACCGACGTCTATTATATGAGATGATCAACACCATCAATTTCTTAATCAGATGGTTGTTGAGGCTTCTCACTCTGATTGGATGATTGCTGAGGCTTCTCACCTTGAGCTTACACTTTTCCTTCCGATCTTTGATCTCTGCATTTGCTAACCCTCCTGAGATTTTATCATAGGAACATTGTTGATCCTACCATGATCAACAATAATCATAAATTTCTTTTGGTCACTCCTCCTCCTGAGCTTATGCTTTCAATCTTCTGCATATTGTTCGCTCCTCCTCCAGAGCTTACGCTTTCGATCTCTGCATATTGTTTGATATTTTCTACCAACTAATATATTGTTGACA
The DNA here is from genome assembly GCA_009831015.1 of Picea engelmannii. Taxonomy (NCBI): domain Eukaryota; kingdom Viridiplantae; phylum Streptophyta; class Pinopsida; order Pinales; family Pinaceae; genus Picea; species Picea engelmannii. The sequence continues at coordinate 72,978 of ML779204.1, read as the reverse complement.
TCAATGACAATCTCATCTATAGTAATGATAATTCATCGTAACAACAAATCATCACATCGACTATTGACATCAATGACAATATGTCCAACAACATATAAATAAAGTTTATCATCTAAAAATTTTGCGTTCCTTCCTCACCACTAGAACCAACATAGATCCATCTTGACTCCAAATCTATCATGTGTAGATAGGGATCAAATCTCTCAAAGTGAAAACCTTTCCTCTAGTGTTTCACTCTAAAAGGAATTTTTCACCATGATGAATTTGATCCCTCTCAGTGCATAGATCCAGAGTTAAAATGGATCTAGACTGGTCAAGAAGAAACGTTGAGCCAAAAACAACCAAGTTGTCATTATGAAAATCATTGGAACAGATAGATAAAGTACTTGTTTATAAAGTTGAATGAGTCATTCATAGTGGATCATATCAATCAAAAGAAAACTAATAGTGCTCACAACCTGTAAATTAGAAGGAGCAACCATAGGAATTATCAATTCAAAAAGAAGTTGCCACTCATAGAGAACAACCATTTGAAGAGCAGAGAGAGGTATTTTGAAGACATAATCAAATGTATTTGTTTTTCATAGGATTTCTATGTAATTTATTAAAAAGATAATATGTTTCATAAATAAAAAATTATTTTTTTCAAATTTAGAATTGAAGTATAAAGGCATATAG
>ML779204.1:21614-61734 GCA_009831015.1 Picea engelmannii | reverse complement strand
TTTCTGCATTTGTTTTATTTTATTGCTCCGCGGTCCTGTTTTTCTAACAGAGAGGATCCTTTCCATAATAGGATCCATTGTATGGTGTTGCCCTACCTCAAGGGTTTTGATATAATAAAGTTGTGGTTTTCTATATGGTTTCATATATCTTTTGTGGTGATTGTATTCAGATATCTTTGGATCTATTATGATATTTTGTATTCATGTCTTTGGTTCTTAACATTGTTTGATGATCCATTTGCATCGTTAGAAATCTTTCAACGCGTTGTTCACGATCATGCCATTTTCATTGAGTTTAGGGAACTTTGAATTTTTTACCTTTCTCTGTCTGTTGAAGCCATTCTAAGTGTTCTGAGTTGCCTTTGTGAGTTCTGAGTTGTTCTTAGCCTTCTCTGGATCCTTTTTGGATCATGCCTTCCCACTGAGATATTTTTGGACCACCAAAAGATTTCATCAATCAACAGGTAAGTGAGGGAAGAGTCCCCTCACTTTGTCCTTCTCGATCCACTTTACCTTGCTTGGATGTGTTCCTTTTAATCCTACTCGAAGATAATCAACATCACCCCTGCATGAAGTCCTCATCCTCCTATCCAGGATGATATCTTCCTGTAGCTCATCCAAGTACTCAGGTGCAAACTCATCAACTGATGGTATTGAAACTTCCTCGTCTTGATCCATGATCATGGGAGGCTCAAAAAGTTTCAAGTTCTCAACATTCACAACTGAGTAAATCTGCATGTAAGGTGGAAGATATAGATGAAAAAAATTGGTACCACTTTTTTCCAAGATAGTGAAGGGTCCATAACAAATGGGCTTGAGTTTCTTTCTATCACCCTTCAATCTCTCCTTACTAATGTGAAGCCATACCCGGTCTCCAGCCTGGAATTGATGATCAACCCTATACTTGCCATGCCGAGCTTTATACTATGCTTCACTCTTCTCCAACTGTTCCCGGACTACCTAGTGTATCTGTTGGTTCCTCTGGATGAACTTGTGGGCTTTGTCCTCTGTTCGTTATTCATTTACATTGACATCTCTCTCATACATAAATTCCAAAGGAACCTTTGGTAGGTACCCAAAACATGTCTCAAAAGGTGAACTCTGAGTTAGTGAAAGAGCCTACCCATTTGAGAGCAGGACCCGGAGACATAGTCCACTAGGGACGAACTCCGTTATCAAGTTTTTGTGTTCAAATCTAATGCTTATGTCTCTTCATTTTGAGTTTTCCCTTCTTTAATGGTGCACTTTAAGTTCTCAACGTTCATAACTGAGTAAATCTACATGTGAGGTGGAAAATCTAGACGAAAGCATTGGTACCACTTTTCTCCAAGATAGTGAAGGGTCCATAAAGAATGGGCTTGAGTTTCTTTCCTTCACCCTTCAATCTCTCCTTGTTGATGTGAAGCCATACCCGGTCTCCAACCTGGAATTGTTGATCAACCCTGTGCTTGTCATGCCGAGCTTTATACTGTTCTTGAATTTTCTCCAACTATTCCCGAACTTCCTAGTGTATCTTCTAGATCCTCATAATGAACTTGTGGGATCTGTCCTCTATTTGTTATTCATTTACATCGGAATCTCTACAATACATCAATTCTAACGGAACCTTTGGTAGGTAGCCAAAACATGTCTCAAAAGGTGAACTTTGAGTTAATGAAAGAGCCTACCCATTTGAGAGCAGGACCCAGAGACATAATCCACCAGGGACGAACACTGTTATCAAGTTTTTGTGTTAAGATATGATGCTTATGTCTTATTATTTTGAATGCATACATGGAATGCTTATGTCTCTTCATTATGTATGTGGGGAGGTCTGGGGGTCAAACCTGCTGGCCTCCCATTTTGGATCTATAGTTTTAACCTCTGATCAAATTATTTGGCGGCTTCTATATGTGGTGGTTGTTGCCAGATATGGCGAGACCTCTGCCAGATTTGGTGGGGTCCTGCCTCATATATATATATATTTAGTTACGTTCCCTCCTTGGGCGTTTTGGGGGTGCCACATGTCGCCCACTGATTGGGACATGTGGCATCCGCTGATTCGCCCACCTAGTCACTGATTTCACCTCCACGTCAACACGTACATGACATGTGGCACTTTCTGGGTGGTGCCATGTGGTGTCACCTGGGGGTGCCACATGGCATTTTTCTATTGGTCCACATGGACCCCTGAAAATCCTATTGGTGGGTGACTGTAATGATCCCAAGCCAAATTCTGGCGTGGAATCACTAACTACCATTGGTTTGTGATTGTGATGGTGTTTATTGAGCTATTAAGTGCATACAAGATTCATTCAATACATGAAGATCATCATACATTCTTGATATAGAAGCACAAGCAAAGATTTGACCCTTTTATTATAAGCAATGTAGGATCAATACAATAGATGGTCGATCTGGCATAAACCTCAAACGGTCATACAAACAATAGATATGAGCTTCTACAAAATGCTCCCGTTAATACAAAGAAGCCTCTAAAGGCTAAATAAGTAATGAATACCAGTATCAACCAGATCTGAATGTCGAACCCTTCAACCAGAGAGTGCCACGCTCCAAGTGGAGACAGAAGTCCTCAATAATTCGGCCCTAATGGAAGAATGCTCCAAACGAGCCCAAACTCAGTCAAGTAATAGATCAGGGCAGTGGGATCCTCCTCCTAAAGTTTCAAGCCCAACGTACAAGGAAAACCTCTCCAAGTGTGAAATATTCTAAGAGAGTTGGACCCTCCTGAATAGCTAAATCAAACCTTCCTCAATGGTATGGTGCACCCTTGCTGGAAATTCCCCAATAATACGGTCCTGTTGTCTGTTGGGGCTCTAGAATGAGATATGCTGAGAATAGAATGGTGTGGAGGAATATTTCATCCCCGAGACCAAGCTATTGAACAAGGTGAGTGGATATTTCACCACTGAGTTACTCACAAGGGTTTGTACAACAAACCCCCAAACTGAATGCTCAAGAGCACTAACAAGAAATATACCAAAAATCAGGATGATTGATAGGTGCGCCCCAGCCTCTTATTTATACTTTTTCCTTTTGATTCTCTATTGAGTTAGGTTACTCCCATGGTTAATTTCTATTCTTCTGTTGAGTTATCTTTTACTCCCTTTATCCTTTTTCTTTCTCAAGTCAACTTAAAAATATAACTTTAGTCTAGTTGACCTTCCCCCTCAGTGTGAGACTATGACCTAGTGGGGGTGCCCAGGTCACTGAGTCTCCTCATCACCTCTCTAAGAGGTGGGGGACATCATAGTCTCCCCTGCTTGAAATTACTTGTCCTCAAGCAATTCCAAACATGCTTCTCTGACCACGTGCTCCTTTTCCCAAGTGGCATCCTCAATGGGTAAATCCTTCCACCTGATCAGGTACTCCTTGATGGTTCGGTTTCTGAGCCTCTTCTCTCGGACTTCCAATATCTCTTCCGAAATTAGAATAAGTTGTCCCTCTTCGTCCATGGGGGGTAATACCTCAATAGGTTTGATGTGTTGGCCGAGGGCTTTCTTAATACAGGAGACATGGAAGATGTTGTGTATTTTGCTACCCTGTGGAAGCTCTAGCTCATAAGCTATGGCCCCTATCTTTCTGCTGACCCTATAGGGTCCAAAGAAACGTGGTTGCAATTTCTCAGCTCCGCTTCTTTTAATGGACGCATGCCTGTATGGTTGCAGTCTCAGATAGACTAAGTCGCCAACCTCAAAAGTACGATCAACTCGGTGCTTGTCTGCTTGGACCTTCTGTTGGTTTTGTGCCCTTTGTAGATGATCCTTCAGTTCCTTGAGAATGTCTTGGCTCTGCTCGATCCAATCCTGTACCATAGGTGCCCTGCTGTCACCAAACACAATCTCCACAAACGATAAAGGATCATAGCTATACAAGGCTCGAAATGGTGACATGCCAATGGACATATGTTGGGTGGTGTTGTAGCAATACTCTCCCAGATGCAACCATATGGTCCATGCTTTCTGTTGCCTTGCCACATAGTTTCTGAGGTAGCCCTCCACCCATTTGTTGACTATCTCTGTCTGTCCATCCATCTGAGGGTGATAGTTGGTGCTAGGGGTCAAGGCTATACCAACCAACCTGAATAACTCCTGCCAGAAAATACTCATAAACCTTCTATCTCTATCGCTGACAATGGTCTTGGGTAGGTCATGCAACCTGAAAATCTCCCTGAAGAACAGTTCAGCCACCTGTGCTGCACTGAAGTCAGTAGCTATGGCAAAGAAATGTGCAAACTTTGTTAACCTGTCCACCACTACAAATATGCAGTCCTTCCCTTGCGTCTTTGGCAGTCCAGTGATGAAATCCATGGATATGCTTTCCCACTTGTGCTCTGGAATGGGCAAGGGTTGCAATAGTCTTGCTGGGTGCGTGTGCTCATCCTTGTTTTCCTGACATGTAGTACACTCTTTGACGTGCTTAATCACATCCTCCTTGAGACCCTTCCAAGAGAACCTTTCTCTCACCTGTCTTGATGATCCCCTGATGTCCTGCCATTGGTGAGTCATGGCACGCCTGCAATACTTTAGCCTTGAAGGTCGATCCAGGAACCAAGAAGATTCGGTCTTTGTAGTAGATGAGGTCATTTATAACCTTGAAATCTTCATCTTGTACCTGTCCATCCAGTAGCTGGCACGCAAACTGATCCTCTGCATACTCCATCACCAGATGGTCTTTCCAATCAACTGTTACCCCTGTTATGGAAAGGATGGATGGCCTCCTGGATAATGCATCAACCACCACATTGTTCTTCCTCTTAATGAACTCAATGTCAAAGTCGTAGGCCTGTATTTTTCTTACCCATTTTTGTTGCCTCTCGTTCAAGTCCTTCTATTCCAATAGATATTTGAGACTGTTATCATCTGACTTGACCACAAACCTGGCACCAACCAAGTATTGCCGAAATTTGGCTAGTGCGTGCATGATAGCCAACATTTCTTTGTCATAAATGTTGTAGAGTAGTTCGAGACCCCTGAGCTTCCGACTCTCATAGGCAAGCGGGTGCCTCTTTTGCATCAGTACGACCCCTATTCCTTCCCCGGAGGCGTCACACTCCAAGGTAAAAGGAAGACTGAAATCTGGAAGGGCTAAGACTCGGCACGTACTCATCACTTCCTTCATCTTGTCCATCATTATTTGAGCCTCCTCGTCCCACTTGAAGGCTCCTTTCTTAGTCAAATTGGTCAAGGGTGCACACAGCTGAGAAAATCCTTTGACAAATTTCCTGTAATACGTGCACATACCCAGAAATCCTCTCAATTCAGTGAGTGTCTTAGGAGTAGGCCATTCCATGATGGCTTGTATTTTCTCTTGATGTACCTGTACCCCCTTTTCCCTGATGATGTGTCCTAAATAGAGGATCTCTCTCATTCCAAACTCACATTTAGACTCCTTAGCATACAGTGATTGTTCCTCCATGATTGGCAAAATTTGATCCACATGCCTAAGATGCTCCTCCCACGTCTTGTTGTAGATAAGCAAGTCATCAAAAAATACCAACAGGTAATTCCTTAGCTGCTTTTTGAACACATAGTTCATACATGATTGGAATGTAGCAGGGGCATTGGTTAAACCAAAGGGCATCACCAAAAACTCATAATGGTCGTAGTGACATCTAAAAGCCGTTTTTGAGATGTCTTCCTCCCTCATCCTTATTTGATGATAACCAGAGCGAAGATCAACCTTCGTGAAGTAGATGGCCCCATGCAGTTCGTCCAATAGTTCATCAATCTTGGGTATCGTGTACCTATTTTTTATGGTCTTTTTGTTCAAAGCCCTGAAGTAAATGCACATTCTCATAGTTCCATCTTTCTTCTTCACCAGCACTACTGAAGAAGCAAAAGGGTTGTTGTTGGGTCTGATGTGCCCCATGTCCAAAAGTTCCTTGATGGCCTTCTCTATCTCATCTTTGTACTTCTTGGGGTGTTTGTATGGTGTGGTGATAATTGGTTTGTCCCCTTCCTCTAGCTCAATAATGTGCTCAAACCCTCTATCTGGTGGTACCCCTGGATGAATAGGCCCAAACACCTTGTGGTACCTGTCAAGGATTTCTTTGATCTCTGGAGTGTAGTGAACCTTTCCCTATTCATCCAAATGTGTCACAATCCTGCATTCCGCTGCATATACTATCTTGTCCCTCTAGAAGATGGCCTCCATCCTCTTGGCCGTGACTACCTTTGCAACATTCCCTATTATGCCCCTTAGCACTACCTTTCGTCCACCTTCCTCTGTGAATGACATTTCCATTGTTTTGTAGTTGGTGGTGATAGGCCCCAGTGTGCTGAGCCACTGAACCCCTAGGATGATGTTGGTGTCCGGAAGGTCCATGACATAGACGTCCTGTATCAGTTTGTGCCTACCCAAGGTAAGTTTCATGCCTGAAATATATCTGTCACGGGGAATAGTGCTTCCTCCTGCAACCTCCACTTTGAATCCTTCAAATTCTACTGCGGGTATGTGCCTCCTCTTCAATAATGTTGCATCAATGAAGTTGTGGGAAGCTCCTCCATCAATCAAGACCGAAACTCTTTGACCCTGCAAGACCCCCCTTATTCAGAAGGTGTTATACTTGGGTACCCCACTTATATATGCCAAGGTGGCCATACTATCCTATCCCATTATCTGCTCCTCCTCTACTACCTCAGTGGTTTCTGCCTCCATGTTCTGTATCTGGCCAATCTCATCTTCCTCTTCATTTTCTGAAGTGACCTCAATGTAGTGCACCTGACCACGTCCCATGCACTTGTGTGATGGGTTCCATGGTTCATTGCATGTGAAGCAGAGTTGCTTCCTCCTCAGTTCTCTCCTAGTGTTGTCATCTATTCTACCACAGCCTTTGTCAAAACCCTTAGGGTCACATCCCCCCTGGTTTATTGGAGACCTTTGATCTCTTCCACCATTGTTGAGAGGTGGTCTGGGTATGAATTTAGGTTTAGCGGCTGGACCCAAATCCCTCGTCTTCCAAATGGCCTCTTGTAGGCTGGTAGGCTTGAAGGCCTTTACCCAACCCTTCAGAGGTTCCATCAACCCTTCTGTGAAAAGCATCATGAGCCTGGTCGGGGACATATCTTGCACCATCATTGCCAACCTCTGAAATTCATCAATGTATGATTCAGCCGTACCTGTTTGTTTAAGTTGGGTGATCTCCTGGAAATGTAACTCAGGATCTCCTTGATCAAATCTATCAATGAGCCTCTGAGTGAATTATGTATAGGACACAATATGATTGTGGCCGAGTGTGGTGAGTCCGTGATACCACCAGTCATGAGCCTTTCCATCCAAGTACATAGTGGCAAACTTGATGGCCTCCATCTCCCTCATGGGGTTGAGTTGTAAGTAAGTATCCAGCTTTTGTACCCAAGACTGTGTTGTCATCTTGGCCGTACTATCAAAGTATGGAATTTCTATCTTCCCTGCTCTACGTTCAAACTCAAAACTACCCCTGTGGTTTTTCCTAGGTTGATTTATGAACCTGAGTTGGCAATACTGATCTAGGGACATCTATCTTTGGATCTTCATATCCAAACTATAGTATTCTTTGGTACTCCTTGCCATTTTCTCCACAAATTCTTCTACATGTTCTTGTTGCCCTTGCTCATCTGTGAATGTGGGCATGTAGGGTCTAGGGTTAGCTCTGCTACCTGAATGTCGACCAAGCTGATCATCTGTGAAAGTAGGTATGTATCATCTCTGATTGACCCTGCTACCCATCTGACCCTGGCTCATGTCTTCATCCAGACTTCCTTCGGATCTAACTACTTTCTCCGGATTGTATCTGGTCTCCTCATGGATTTCCCCGGATCCACCAACTTCCTTATTCCCGTACATATCAGGGTTCTTCCCTTGATGGTTCACTTGCATCAGAAGTTCATTTAGCTTGGATTGATTCTTATTCATTATCTGCAGGTTCTCGTCAACCCTTTTCAAAGTTCCAGAGAGTTCGTCTTGTCCCCTTCTGCTGGTTTCATGGTACTCGCCCAAGTGTTGGACCAATGTGCTTTCTGTGCAATTGACGGATTGCTGGAACTTATCAAACTCGAATGCTATGAGAGCCAAGCCTAAAGGCTCATGGTCATCCCATGACCCTTCCATTTCGGCCTCTGTTTCACTACTCAATTTCTTCTTTCGACCCATAAAAATACTACTGTACCTCTGCATGCATCGATCCCTCCACAGGTTTGGAGGATCGAAGCTCTGATACCACTGTAATGATCCCAAGCCAAATTCTAGCATGGAATCACTAACTACCACTGGTTTGTGATTATGATGGTGTTTATTTAGCTATTAATTGCATACAAGATTCATTCAATACATGAAGATCATCATACATTCTAGATATAGAAGCAAAAGCAAAGATCTGACCCTTTTATTATAAGCAATGTAGGATCAATACAATAGATGGTCGATCTGGCATAAACCTCAAATGGCCGTACAAACAATAGATATGAGCTGCTACAAAATTCTCTCGTCAATACAAAGAATCCTCTAAAGGCTGAATAAGTAATGAATATCAGTATTAAGAAGATCTGAATGTCGAACCCTTCAACCAGAGAGTGCCACGCTCCAAGTGGAGACAGAAGCCCTCAATAATTCGGCCCTGATGGAAGAATGCTCCAAATGATCCCAAACTCGGTCAAGTAATAGATCAGGGTAGTGGGATCCTCCTCCTGAAGTTTCAAGCCCAACGTACAAGGAAAACCTCTCCAAGTGCGAAATCTTCTAAGAGAGTTGCGCCCTCCTGAATAGCTAAATCGAACCTTCCTCAATGGTATGGTGCGCCCTTGCTGGAAATTCCCTAATAATATGGTCTTCCTGTCTGTTGGGGCTCTAGAACGAGATATGCTGAGAATAGAATGGTGTGGAGGAATATTTCATCCCTGAGAACAAGCTGTGGAACAAGGTGAGTGGATATTTCACCACTGAGTTGCTCACAAGGGTTTGTACAGCAAACCCCCAAACTGAATGCTCAAGAGCACTAACAAGAAATATACAAAAATCAGGATGATTGATAGGTGCACCCCAACCTCTTACTTATACTTTTTCCTTCTGATTCTCTGTTGAGTTAGGTTACTCCCATGGTTAATTTCTATTCTTCTGTTGAGTTATATTTTACTCCCTTTATCCTTTTTCTTTCTCAAGTCAACTTAAAAATATAACTTTAGTCTAGTTGACCTTCCCCCTCAGTGTGAGACTATGACCTAGTGGGGGTGCCCAGGCCACTGAGTCTCCTCATCACCTCTCTAAGAGGTGGGGGACATTACATGTGCCAAACTTTGGTGTTTCCATGTGGCATGATGATGTTAGTAGCCATCATGTTGATGTCATCCTACCATGTCATCTATTGACGTCAGCAGTACAGATGATGATGTGGCTCTTTATGACTTGCCATGTTTGACTGCAACTTTGATCATGAATATATTTCAATTTGTAACTCCTTTTGACGAATCGTTGGCACTATTAGAAATATTGCGATGCACTCTTCAAGATCATTCCATTTTCAATGAGTTTTGGGAACTTTGAATTTTTTCCCTTTCTCTGTCTGTTGAAGCCATTATGATCGTTATGAGTTGCCTCTATGAGTTTTGAGTTGTTCTTATCCTTCTCTAGATCCTTTTTGGATCACGCCTTCCCACTGAGAGATTTTTGGACCACCAAAATATTTCATCAATCAAAAGGTAAGTCAGGTAAGAGTCCCCTCACTTGTATTTCTCGATCCACTTTTCCTTGCTTGGATGTGTGCCTTTTAATCCTACTCAAAGATAATCAACATCACTCCTGCATGAAGTACTTGTCCTCCTATACGGGATGATATATTCATGTAGCTCATCCAAGTACTTATGTGAAAAATCATCAACTGACAGTATTGAAACTTCCTTATATTGATCCATGATCATGGGAGGCTAAAAATGTTTCAATTTATCAACTTTCACAATGGAGTAAATCTGCATGTAAGGTGGAATATCTAGAAGAAAATAATTGGTACCACTTTTTTTCAAGATAGTGAAGGGTCCATAACGAGTGGGCTTGAGTTTATTTCCTTCACCCTTCAATCTCTCCTTGTTGATGTGAATCCATACCCGGTCTCCAACCTGGAACTGATGATCAACCATGTTCTTTTCATGCCAATATTTATACTATGCTTGACTTTTCTCCAACTGTTCTCGGACTTCTTGGTGTATCTGTTGGATCCTCTGGATGAACTTGCGGGCTATGTCCTCTGTTCGTTATTTATTTACATTGGCATCTCTCCCATACATCAAGTCCAAAGGAACCTTTGGTAGGTACCAAAAACATGTCTCAAAAGGTGAACTCTGAGTGGATGAATTTAAAGCTCGGTTGTATGCATGATGTACATAGGGTAATTGTTCATCCCATTACTTGGGATGCTTTCTGCAGTAGCCTCGAAGAAAAAGTACCACTGTTCGGTTTACCACCTCTGTTTATCCATTGGTCTATGGATGGAAATAAATACTCATATTCAATTTGGTGTTCATCATTCTCCAAAATCTTGTCCAAAAGTCCCCAAGGAATCGAGTATCTCAATCCAATATGATGGATGTCGGTAACCCAAAGTGAACCCAAACATGTTGAAAGAAGATATTAACAGTCTACTCAACAATGATCTTCTTTTTACATGGAATCAAGATACACATCTTTCTAGACCTATCCACTACCACATACAAATAATCATGACCCCCTTTGGTCATTGGTAAACCCCCTACAAAATCCATGGAGACACTTTCCCATGGATGGGATGGAACAGGAAGTGGTGAGTATAGCCCCAGTTTTCCATTAGTGGGCTTACAAGTAGAACACATCTGATCCAGGTGGATATTGGTGGCCACCCACCTTTTCCAATAGGCTAAAAAAGCTTTTTTGGCAATTTTGGTAATTTACTATTTTTAGCATTTTTCGGGTCGTGAACTTCTAGAGCCGTTTTGAGGCCCTAAACAACGTTTTTTGGGAAAATGGGGAGAAACATGAAATTTCCTTCGATGTTGCTCACACCAAAGTTGTATTCCTCAGATAGATATTTCTAACGAGGTATTGAGTGCATCAAACAGAGATTGCATGCAAAATTTACAACCCCGGGAAGTTGATGTACTGACTTATCCAAACGGGGCCCACATGACTTTTGGCGCTTCATCTCCTAGGGTTAGGTTTTTTTATGTCTATGGTTTTTGACATTCTTGATTATTGTAAAAAGGCCTTCAGAGCCTCATTGTAACCATCTTCTTGTGAATGAGTGTAGTCGTCACATCTCTTCTCAGAGATAAGTCGCCACCATTCTAGCAAGCTTGTTTTCCACTACATTTTAAAGTTTCAGCTTATTTCCTTATTGAATTGAAAACCAACTTTATTGTATCTATGTTATTCTATGTTAAGAATTTGTTAATAATCTGTAGTCATTTCATTCTGCTCTTAAAATCTGGATCAGTTGTATCAGAGCGGTTTGCTCCTTGTTGTAATGCATGTCCCCAACGAGGTTGGAGTACAAAGAATTGGGTCTCGAGCTCGTTTCTCTTGAGGACAAAAGCTCTCACACGCCCAAGTGACCTCTCATGGTAGGTGAAAATAAATATGATGGGACATGAGATCCTTTCAAGAAAATTCTTGAGGAATCCCTCACATAACAGAGGAACGAGATGATGGATAGTTTCGCGCAAATCCTTTGGTGGCTACCAACAGGCGACGCATATTCTTTGAGCGGAGGTGCCGCCCCCTTCAAGGTACAAATAAACTTTGAGATTCCTATATTTTAAGTTCAGATAGATGCAAATGCTATAGAAAAGTAGTTGAATCTACTAGAAGGGTATTTTTCTATCCATAACTTTTCGAATAGAGAAAATATTACGTTTGCGCTCCTCAAAGTCGTTCCCCATGTCAAATATTGGTGGGAAACTTTCTGTGAGAAAAAGGAAACAGAGGAACCCTCATTATTTACAGTCATGGCCACCTGGGAATCCTTCAAGGATGATATTAAGGAACAATACTACCCTTTCGGAAGTTATGACGACTTGTATACCAAATGGACCACACCGCGGCAAGAAAGAGACCAAGCAGTGCCTGATTTCACAAATATCTTCCATACCTTGCGCACCAAGTTGGGTATCAATGATTCAGAGCGACTTTTGGTGCTCATGTATAGTGGTGCTCTACATAGATACATCCAGACCGAAATGGAATTTTTGTACATATCATCCTTGGGTGCGGCCTACCGATATGCCATCAAAATCGAGCAGAAGCTCAAACAAAAGACATGACAATTTGGGCCTTGGAACCCCTCATAGAAAAAACCAGGAAAGGGTGGCCCCAACCCACAGAACAAAGGATAAATAAAATATGGACAGTATCAGGACAATCAGTCCAAGCTGCAAGAAAATAAGGACACCGGAAAGACAAAGAAAGATACCAGGAAGTGGTGAGACTTCCATAAGTGATCTAAAAATAGGGGGCTGACTTGTTTTGCTATGAAAGCACCCTCTACTCCATTAAAATAAACTTTAGGACCTTTCTCAATGTCTTAGTTGTGCAAGAGAAATTATGTGTCAAGTTTATGCTTCTTTTAGGTGTTTATGTGTGAGGTTCTTGAAAGGTTAAATATGTTGTTTACATAAATACAACAACAAATTTAATTTGCAGCAAAATAATAACCAACAAAACTCACAACAATAACAACATGATAAAGGAGTTCACCCCCAACTGGGCTACATCTCCTTGAGCCTCCATCAATGGACTAGGCTCTCTGGGATTAGTTTTTCAAAGATTCTTTTACAAGCTACTGCTCAACTCCAATGTATTTACTGACTGTACCATTGGGTTCAGAATACATAAAATCCCCAAAAATGAGTATTAGAACTCTAAAAAATAGACCATGGCTCATCCGAGCATGACCTCTTCTACTGGTGGCCTTGAGCTTCCCCAAGCTTCCTTGTGGAAAAAACACCTGTAAAAGTCCTCAAATGCCTCTGAAACATGTCCCAATGAGTTCATATAATATCAGTTAGTCAAGAATGACTATTTGGTCACTAAAAATGGACTTGGGCTCATCTGAGCATGGCCTTCTTCAATGGTGGCCCTAAGCTCCTTGAAACGTCAAAGTAGAAAAAAATGCAATAGAAGTCTCCAAATTCCTTTGAAAACAGTGCCAATGGATTCAGAAGATCCAAAAACCCCTAGCTAGGATTTTTCGGCACCTCTTTTGGCCAAGAAATGAAGAAGTTAGGCTTCCTGCCATTTTCCTCCTTCAAGCTTGTTGTCTCTAGTTCGCCAATTCGCACCTCCAATGTGAGTAACCTGGATTCTGGGTGTTTCCCATGCCTAAACCCAGCACACACATGCATGCTCACAAAATGTGCCAAATTTTCACACCATTATTTAAATTAGGGCCCCCAAAGGCGGAGGTGTTGGGCACATGGGGGCCATATGGCCATGTCCCAGTGCAAGTTAAGGGCTCTGTTGCCTGAATGATCCTGAGCATGACAAGTGTCTAGGCATGTGGAGGAGTAACCATTTTTAAAAGGCTCGTGCAAATGTGTGGCAAAGGTTCATATGGGAACACGTATTAAAACTGGGGGTTGGGGCTAAGCCCCAGCCCGGACCCTCGTGCCAACCATAACATAACAATACTTTAAATAAAAATTCAAACGAATAGTTAATAAGTACTATTGTGTGGTGTGTCAATTGGGTGGACTTTGCCAAAGATTTTTCTATATTAGGAGGTCCGGGATTCGAATACCACAAACTCCATAAAATTTTACACACCATAACCAAGGTGCCACGTGGTGGCCCACATCTGGGCCACGTGGCACCACTCTATTGGCCAATAAAATGCCATGTGTCGAAAGATGATTCACCCACATATGCCACTAGGCTATCCAATAAGAACTTGCTATGTCATCACTTGCCACGTGAACATATGGTCATGCCACGTTAGTTGTATGGCCCCTGCCACGTCAGTTGTACGAATTGTACAGTCAGCAAATGTTTTTCCCTGTTTGGAAAATCAAACATAAAGAAATATCTCACTCATATAATGTCCATTTGAACCCATTCAAAGTGTGTTGGGTTCATGACAACGAGGGCTATGCACCCATTTGTTTTGAAGTGATTCTAAACACTTTCATTTTTGGGCTAAATTTTGACCCATGGTCCAGATTCTGATCAATAAGAGCCCCTGGCATAAAACTGCTGACTTCCACTCAAAGCAGTTGTTGGTGGCCAAAGTGAAAGCCTTTGAATCAGATGTGAGTTATGACTCTGAGTCAGAACCAGAAAGGGGAAGGAAGATCATTGAAGCAGAACCCAATGCCGCCGTTTCTACCACCAAGCTCCAGCCTGGTGAACCAAACGTGCCAGAAGAAGGAGAGTGCCTATTCCATTCACAGATGTGGGTAAAAGGCACCCCGTTTCACTTCATCATTGATAGAGGTAGCCAGAAAAACCTCATCTGAGAATAGGTCATCAAGCGGTTGGCCCTATCGACAAGGCTGCACCCACAATCCTACACCATTGGATGGCTTTGCCAAGGAATTGATCTCAGGGTCAGCCAACAGTGTTGACTTTCGTACGACATCAAGACCTTCAAAGATGAGGTATTGTGTGATGTTGCTCCTTTCAAAGTTTGTGATGTTCTTTTGGGCCAACCTTGTTTATGGAAATGTCATGTTGTATATGAGTCTAGGCCTCGTAGTGTTATTATTACTTTGAACAAGAAATTGTATAGGATACTCGAGGCAGTCCCACCTAGTGCTATTTCATTGATCTCTGGTAAGCAATCCAGGAAATTCATCTTCAGACGGGGAAGTTTGACTTCTTCTTAATTCGCTCTCAGAATGAGCAAAAGATCACAGCCATATCCAGGGTCTCTATGGCTGAACTCTCAACACAGCAGAAGCAATTAGATAAGGTCATGGAAGAATACTCAGATATCTTCTCCTCACCTACTAGGGTACCTCTGCACTGCCAGGTCAAGAACCCCATCGATCTGACCCCCGATGCATTGTTGCCCAATGGGCTAGTCTATCATCACTCTCTGTTAGAGAATGAGGAGATCAAGCGATAAATCCAAGAATTGCTCCACAAGGGGCACATCCATCCCAGCGCATCACCTTGCAGGAGCCCAATCATGATGGTACAAAAGAAAGATGGAACCTGGCAACTCTGCATTGATTACCGAGCTCTGAATAAAATCATAGTCAGAAAATGGTACCCGATTCCCCAAATCAATGACCTCCTTGTTCAACTCACGAGGGCCAAATACTTCAGTAATATTGATCTGAAGTCTGGCTACCACCAGGTCCCGATAGAACACATAGATGTATGGAAGACCGCCTTCAAGTCAAAGGAAGGCCTTTTTGAATGGTTGGTCATGCCCATTTTTGCCTCATTGATGGCAGTTTGGGCCCAAGTGTGATGTTGAATATTATTATGGAAGAGATAGGCTTGTCTTGTACAAATGAAAATTTCCAGAAGCATGATCTCCTATAATAGTCTACAACAAACAACCATAGGCGGCATTAAGGATGTAACCTTGGTTTTATGCACCCATCCTAAGATAAGGACAACCCTTAGTATTCAGGTGATTGATATGTCTATAAGAACTTACTCATTTATCTTGGGAAGAGATTGGCAAGAACTAATAGGTGGATACCTCTCACTCGACGGGACACATTTATCCATTCCTCAGAATGGTAAGAATATTATAATCCTTAGAAAAGGAAGAATTTCACCCTATATAGATAATGTTCCACAATCTAGTGTAAACTGTATTGAAGGGGACCTAGGAGTGTATTCCATCTTTGTTGAAGAGGATAATACTCTTTTGGAACAAATAAATTTTGATGATGATATGTGGCATATGCACTTTGATGATTCATGATCTAGTGAAGGTAATGGGGCTGGCATTATTTTGGTTTCTCCTGCAGGGAAAATTCATAATCTTTCTTGCAAGTTAGAGTTTTCATGTTCAAACAATGTCACTGAATTCAAAGCTTTATTATTAGGCATTGAGAACGCCCTTAATCTTGGTTGTGGCCACATTTCAGTTTTTGTAAATTTGGATTTTGTTGTGAACCTGATACGTAGGATATGCTCTCCTAGCAACAAGATGATGGAACAATACTCCCAAAATATTTGGTCACTTGTCTTGAACCTTATATCTTTCAACATCACTCATGTTAAGAGGGAGTTGAATTCAATGGTTGATCGGTTAGTTGTCTTTGCAGCCTCTCCTAATCAACAACTTTTGTCTCACATGCTTGATTGAGATTTTCAATCTCTATATCGTCAATATATTCCTGACAATGTAGGATCTTGGAAGGACCTCCCTAACGATGAGATAATTAGTGTTTTCATTCAAGATGAACCTCCTAAGCCCGAGGAGATTATATCCATAGAAAATCATAAGATTTCTGAGGGCTTGACTCCTCTTGAGAGTTCGTTTTTAGTGAGTATTGTAGGCAATAAAGAGGAACAAAAAGAAGAGGAGTTACAAAGGAAGTTAGTTGAAACCATCCCCATGAATAGTAGGACACCTGAACCTTCAACAAATGTTAAAATAAATGTCCAATGTTATGAAAAAGAAGAGATGGGGTCCATCAAGCTACTCAGTGAATCTAAAAAGGTTTTTTCTTGGTCTTATGAGGATCTTCGTGGTTTTGATATTGGTCTTGTTCACCATACTATGGAACTAGCTAGGAAAAAACAAGAACTTGTTAACTTTGCACTCGAAGCACCCTTTCAAAGGGAGTCAAGAAATTTCCTAAGGTCTATGATTATTTTTTTTGTCCACCCTGAACGGGTTCCAAATTGGGTACCTGCTTCAAAGACCACATATCATACTAGAACTTGTATTCATATTCACACCTTCAGTCAGGATATTATGATAAATTCTTCTCCCCCCCTCCATACAAGAATGATTCTGCATCAGGTTGAGAGTTAAAGTTGAAGCCCTTACTTGGCGAAATTCTGGGTTACAATAAAATCAAGGTAGAAGGGGAAAATGTTCACAAAACCACTTTTATTACTAATTGTGATACTATGTCTTACAAATTCCTACCTTCTGGCTTACTTGATGCAAGTATCGCCTTTAAAAGGCCTATACACACTACTTTCAATGAATTGGTCAGTCTCCATGCTTATCTTGATGATTTAATCGTGTGCGTCAAAGGGCTGATAGTTACATCAGAATTTCAAGTGTTGGGTCCTTTCCAGATTACTTCTGTCTTGGACACTAACTCATACATTTTAAGGGATTTATAGAGGCAATTGTTTTCCTACAGCACTAATAGTCCTTGCTTGAAGTATTGCGAGGGGCTAGCGTGAAAAGTTCTAATGTTGATTGGGTTTTCTGTATACTAGTAGCCTAGCTCTGCTTTCAATTTTTGTGTTACTTTTCTATGCTTTATAGTACTTTGATTTATGCCTTCTGAGTTAAGATTTTTTTTCTTGTTGCATTTCATTTCTGTCTTTTATTATTGTTGTTTTAGTTTCTACAACTTTACTTCCGCCATGATTTTTTTTCTTATTATCTTTAGTTAATTTGGTCATCTTTTAGTTTCAATAGAGAATAAGATGTTGGATTATATTTTCCACAGTGACACTCCTGCAAAGCATTGTTAGTCAATAACAATCAAGCTTGCACAACTATTATGATGTCTTCTATGAAGGACCCTTTAAATTGTTATATATTTCCAATGTTGTCTTATAGAGAATTGGTTATCTCCCGCTTCTTCTTGCCATTTCTTCATCCACTGAGATTTTTAAGAGAAAATATGAAAAATTTCCTCCTTAAAAGTTAAAGAACGGAATCCGGTCGATGGATTATGCATATAGCGGTAAAACTCCTCATACTTAATATTTTTCATGAGTTGTTCCCAAATTCCCAGTCATCTTTCCAATAAATTTGCTCACTTCCCCTTGTTGCATAATCTTCCTGGTTATATTTTCTTGACCTATAGTTCTTGGTCTGTGAAACCATGAGTAACGATTTCTAAATCTGTTGAAAAGAAATTTTCCTGTGGAGTCGCCAGTTTGTTGATGATTAAATTCGCAACGAAGTTTTTCCCGCAAAGTGTTGCTAAAGCCTATTATTATAAAAGCTAAATAATACTAGTAGGTGGGACCCCTTGTAGATTGGAGATCAAGTCTGGTGCTTATTTGATGTTATGCTACTGTTCGACACTGCTTACATGGTTGACGATATCTTGTTTTATTGGATAATGGATCAGGCATATTATACATGGTTCCTTTGTTGTTCCAAGCTCAAGTTTTATACCGATGTTTTTCATGGTTATCATTGACGTCTGTTCTTGGATATATTACTTGGGACACCTACAACAAACATATGTTAGTAACAAAAAATGAAAGGAAATTAAAAGGAGATTAAGCAATGTGAACCCAAATACAAAAGGGAAAAACTATCCTATGCTAACATGCTATACTATATGCATTAAAAATATTGTGGCAAATCCTAGCTAACATATGATAGCCATGAAATTTATTGAGGTTTTATAGAACATAGTTGACATGCATTTCTGTATAGTGGAGATGGTAATATGTGATGTGGGTGGTGCTCTTGGAAATTAAGGGTTGTTTGTCTCAATGCATGGTTCAAAGTGGATGATTTAGTTGATTAGTAGTTGGCGCATACTAAGAATTCAATGAACTTGAGCGTGGAGGTGATGTGCATTTACTGTAGATCACCTTTACTCCTTCCGTTGGACGCCACCCTAGTAGGGTTATTGTTCAAACATTGTTGTTGTGGTTATGCTCTGATTTATTAGCTGAGAGGAACCACTCAGCCAACTCATTTTTTAAGGCATTCAATTACAAGTATGTATTTTTTTAGCCCTTCACGAGTCTTCTCAGGTTATGAAATGGATGATGGCTTAGGTGTATTGGTTTGTGCCTTAAGTATTGCAACTGTGTAAAATTGTGATTGTGAAATGAAATGTTGATTATTTTCTCTACAATGATGTTGAATTCATAGTGTTATTGATCATCCTGGGTGTTAGAAACCACAAGGGATCTCTATTATCCTTGTTGGTTTAGTTGGAGGGTCTTTGTTGGTATTGGTTGTCTATCTTCACACTTTCGTATTGTTGTATCTAGTTTGTGGGATTTTATGTGGTTTAATGATTGGAAGTGCTTGTGTCACCGTGCATTATACATTTGGGCATTGGGTTTCTTTCACCGCTAAGGGTCATGCGGTGAGTGACATTGTTATTTCTCAACCCTGTCTTCACCTCAACATTGTGGTTGTTGTACTGAAGAGACACGAGGGTTATACCTTGCATGTTTTAGGTGTCATTACCAGGTCGAGTTAGAGCTTTATTCTTCTCTTATGGCCTCTCCTGTCCCAGATTTTCATCACTTTGTCCACGAAGTAAGTTGTGGTGTTATTTGTGTATGTTCCATTAGTCTCAGAGGTTTCACCATTGAAAGGAGCTGACTCTAGTACTAGCCAGAAAGCAAATTCTTAACTCCTCTAGTCTGAGGGTTTTATAGAGAAGATTTTCGGGCCTGTCAGGTTTACTTTGGGTTATTGTGGATTGAAATGTATTGTTGATTAATTTAAATGCAGGCTCGCCCAATTGGTTATGTGACAATCGTGTTGATTTTGGTATCTAGTCATTGCCTGTGTTATTAAAATGGATAAGCCCTGCATTGATAATTGGGCAGTTCAAAATACACGGTTGCTCTCTTGTGTTTGATAACCCAGTATCGTCTTTTGAGAAAGTTGCAGCCTCGCTTCACGTCAATGTGTGGGCATGTGTGGTTTCCACAACATGTTAGGTTTGTTTTTGACTTTTACCATAGTCCAAGTATTAGGCTCGACATTGAATTGGTTGGTTGGTTGATACACATTTGCTATATTTTTACATTTGAAGATTATTGGGATGTTAAACTCAACATTAGTTACAATTGTTTGATGATATGCACATGCAATGAGTTGGTATGTATGGTTTTCCTACACTGCAAATGAATGGTCATTGTAACTATGAGTTTGGGGTCAAATGGTTATTGCAACCAATATGACTATAACAATTCCATCCACTGTATGCGTTATGGTTATCTAATTGCATCCTTAGGGATGAGCCCGAGTTTTACATAGCATGGTTGGTTGCAGTTTGATTATTTCGAAGAAATACCTTATTGGATTGATAACTTGACACGATGGGTTGAGTTAATAATGTGCTGTGTGTTTAGAATTATAAAATGGTAATGTTGCACCGTGGTGTTTTGGGTGATTACCCACTATGTATGTTATGGAAAATTTGGGGTTGCGCACTCAGAGGTAATCACAAGAGTTTTCTATATATGGATTTGTTGCAATTCGATTATGATATTGTGAGGTCGGGTATGTTGTTGTTTCCTTGTGTAGAAGGATAGCCCCACATTTTGAATGTTTAGAATCAAAGAAAATTTGGGCATGTACAGCCACAAAAATGCAATTGTGTTTTGTCAAATGGTTGATTGTTTCATAGCAGACTATGAGTTTAAATGACGATTGTTATCAGCGTGTTTAATTGGCAAGACAAGATATTTGCAAGTTGAATATGGATCTTTGTGTTGACCGTCCATTATGTATGCAATTTAATTATAAATGAATTAAAGGACAAAATCAAGAACGATTTTTATGTCTACATTTGATGATTGAAATGGTTGGTAGTAGTCAATGAGCAGAGTGAAGAGATTGACTGTGTATTCATTTGTGAAATTGCTCAGATATTAAATGAATAAAAACAGAGTTCCCTTACAATTGTTGGAGAATGCATACTGCCATGTTTTAATGACATTGTGTTAAAGATTTAATTAAGCACAGTGGACTAGTTAATTAGCAGAGTCGTTTGACTATGCACGGTGGTTGTTAGGTGGGTCATAATGTTCATCCGTTCGGTGTATTTCCTTGTATAGAATGATTATATGGATTACTTAATTGATTTCAGGAACAATATCCATTTTTTCTTTCCCCCACCATTATTCTTCTTTCCTCTAATTACAACCCCCTCGCCTTCCCATATTCATTTTTCACTCCTTATTCTAAAATTGATTATAGACGAGAGAATTTATGTGTGAAGTAGTTGGAAGTGGCAATGCCTTGATTGGATTACAGTGATGTTTCTTTGATTTGCATTACATTTGATTGTTGTTGTCGTTGAGCAATAATCGTGTTCGTTTCCCCCTCATTATATATTGTTTCACTCAATACAAACCCCTCCCGTGTCCCAGAACCTTTTGTTCACCCCCTGCTCATCGACAAATAGTTTAACAATTGGTATGGATTGGATTGCATAAGTCTGATATATTGTTGAGCCAATATATATTTCATATCTTTAAAGAGTTGTCATGCATGGTTATTTAAAATATCATTTTTTAATCAATCACGCATGGAGGGATGAGCTATTCAAGTAAAAGGATAAAAACATAGGCCTATTATGCCTCTATCAAAGAGAAGGTCGCTACTATCCCTTCCTCATCTTCAGATAATTCTGGTAAATCCGTGTCCTCCCACTTGCATTGGAAGGACGATTGTTCTCATATGATCAGCAACATGAGGCTTAAGGATCCCACACAGCCTAAGGCAGGTGCAGAAAGACTAAAAAATGATAACATCAACAAGGGAAAGATGGCCTCACTAACCAGAAAATATGGCTTTTGAGTTTTATTTTATCTATTATTGGTGACAGTTAACTTCAGGAATTTTTGGACAACATGTTTTATTTTGGACATACGAGTAATATTTTTTGAAAATAGTTTCAAATATCATGAGCTAAATTGTCAAAAGTGAATATGTTGATGGGAGTCACAGGGAGGTGTGTTTTCTTAACTAACTAGTTATGTTATGATTGTTATGAGCTAAAGGGAGTCACAAGGGGTCCCACCTACTAGTTATTATTATTTATAACCCTTATTATGATTATTACTTGTATCCCTAACTAAAAGTTGGTTGAGTATTTTAATTAACTTAACTAATGAGTTGGTTCAACTACTTCAACCAATTCTAATTTGTTTAAAAGTAAAAGGAAAGGGAGGAATAGGAAGAGGATAGAAGCATAATTATACTAAGGTTTTCTCTTTGAGTTTATGTTGAAATAGTTCAGTTTTCATTCATTTATTTAGTCATCACAAGCCTAATTCTCTTTTATGATAGCAGGGTCTTATTGTAGACAACAATATTCAGGGATGAATCACATCATTTAGACACTTGTTTTTCATAGGTGTTGATCTATCTTTGATAATCTGTGTAGACTTGTTTGTTTGTGAATTATTTTTCATGACTGACAAAGGCTATTGTGCAGAGTCGAGTGGGCAGCAATTTGTGGAAAGTTGATCCAACTTTTATAGTTCATTTTTGGTTTTCTGTCAGAGGTCCTTTTGTATGTTCCATCGGGGATGTATAAGTTTGACTTTGGTCCAAAATTGTAGCATGACATTTTGTAAAGAAAATGACTCTTTGGTGAATTTGAATGAAATAAAGGATTGCTTTATGTCTCATCTGTCTTGATTATCATCTTGGTGATTTTACTTCTATCTTTACATTCATTTCAACAGCTGATATGTTCATAAAATTAACTAAAAAGTAAATTTCCAGCAAGCTATTTATTGAAAATGACTAGCCTAAGCACTCGTAATTAATACTTGTGAGTTAGGATGTTATTTTTGTTGGCTATGAACCTAGGGTGACGGTCCCGTCTATTTTTATTTAGACAAGAAGAATATGAAAATGCTTGAGTAGATCATTTCATATATTTTCCTCAACAGGCTGTTGGTCATAAGGTTGAGGATTTTCCAAGGATTATTGCTAAAGTTGAAGGGAGGGACATAAGACAAGAAAATTATGAAAAGAGTGAAGAGACTAAGGGTATGTTAGAAATTCATAAAGAGAAAAGGTCATAGAAAGTTCAGACTATGTTATTATAGTTGGAAGAAATGATGGATGCTCATAAAGATGTCAGTTTACCAAAAATCCTAAAAGCAAAACATCACATAAGTGAAAGAATAAAAGACTTCGACATAGACTGTATAGTATTGGATGAAGAAACACAAGTGAATATTTGACAGAAGAAACTTGGGAAGTTTTGGGAAATCCTACTGTGGTACCTTCTTTAGGAAGGATAGGCTTGTTTAAGGGAAAGATGATAACTTTATGTGGAAGAGTAACTATTATACCTATTATTGTTCATGGAACATCAACTAAAGAAGAATTTGAAGTCATTATGTTTGTTGAGGACAATGCCCCTTTCCCACTTTTGTTAGGTAACTTGGATTGAGAAGGATCAGATCAAAAGGAAAGTAGAGGAAGAAGATATAGAAAAGAAAAATCAAGAATTAAGGGATCTCATAGCTAGGAAAATGGACCAACTAAGAGAAGAACAAGAGGATAAATTGAAGCAACAGAGAAAAGTAAACACATAGGAGGGACAGAAAGAAAAATAATAAGATATCAAGGTTGAAAGAATGCAAGAAGGAATGAAGGACCTATATATCCAAGAGAGAAGTGTGCCCACTGAGGAAGTGTTAAGAAAAAGGATATTAACTTCATAATCTTTGAGGGTACCTCAATAGTGTGAATCCACTATGCTAGGGGAAGATAAGAATAAAAATGGAAAGATGATTCCAGAAACAGTTAAAGAGACTCAAATAATAGGAAAGAAGGCAAGGAAGCTCAATAAAAAGAAGGCTAAGTTGGAAAAGCTACAAGAAGTTAAGGAAACCATATGGAAGACTTTGTAGACCGGAACCTCATAGGAGGCAAGTTCGTAGGGTTTGAACCTCGCTCAAACAACAGCTTTGCGCAGATTTGGACTTTGCCTTGACGAAGTTATATAACCGTTGGAGGCACCCCGACTGTTAGAATGATGCTCCAGAATGGTTAGGAAACACATTTATGGGTTTATAGACTACTTTTGGACATTGAGACCAAGCCATAATAGCTAGATTTACATTAATGGAAGCATTTAACTCTAGTTCTTGTCCGTTGGAAAATCTGTCACGTCACCCCGCTTATTTAACTTGTCGATCGTGGAACTAGGACCCATTTTTGCTAGCTACGTCGAGAATTGTCCAAGTGTTAAGTTGTGATGCCTGGCGTGTTAGAAAAACAGGACTGCGGAGAAATAAAATAAAACAAATGCGGAAATAAAACACAGAAGATACACAATACAAGAGAGACATAGATTTACGTGGTTCACCCAGTGTGGGCTACATCCACCAGAGAAATTGCCAGGTCCTTTCTTTATTATTATCCAGCAAAATGAAGGGATACAACCTACAACAAAACCCGCTGTAACTTCCTCTTCTTTCTCTCACAGTCTCCTCTCTCAGAATACAATACTTGCCAACCTGCATAGCCGCAATATATTTCCCTCATAAAAGAGGGTTGCGTTCTAGGGAAAAAACCCCTAACATAATCTCTATCATTAGATCTACGACCTTATAATGAACGGTCCATATTTACAATGAAATTACAATATACTTTTACAAGGTAATTTTTGCTTTGGGGGCTTTGCCCCCGAACCCCCGTTGGGGGCCCGCTTTCCCCCAGACCCCCCAGCCGGGGGGATAGCCCCCCCGAACCCTGCAGAGGGGGTACCCCCCCTCTGCACTCCCCCACGTAGAAGAGTGTACATACTTCTGGGGTGTAAATACTTCATGGGGTATAAACACGGCTGAAAGTAAAAGACCTCTAAATCAGAAAGATAATCAGGCTCCACAACCAACTTGTTGTTATCTAAAAGTGTACCCCGCTTGTCTGTTTGTTTGTCTGTTGTATGTTAAAAACTAGAATGTCAAGCAAACCCAGCATCTTTGAGAAGTTAATTGAGGAATTGTTTAGTAAATGCATGGCCGACAGACCTGTATCTGAAGGTATTCAAGCATCATCGACCAGGGGACTTTAGGATTCCCCTTCGATTGGACGTCGTTCTGCCTGCATCAACCCCATAACTAAACAAAGAAGCAAGCACTACAATGATCTAGCTAACGCGAAGCGAATACCATCGGTCCTACCTGAGTATATTCTGCCTCTGGCTGACATTGTTAATCATGACAATATCCCTCGTGATTTTGAGTACTCTGTGTTCACTGTGTACATTCTAAAAGGAATTTGCATAGTAGGGAGTCAGTTAGGGAATATCTCGTTGTTTAAGCACAATGACTTCAACTTAGGAGACCTAAGGAACTATGCCACACTAGCTCCTCACCATTACTTAATGAAGACAACTAAAAGGAAACCTTGCCTCGTCCCATAGCCATGGATCAAGGAGTTGGTGTAGTCAACCATATTAAACATAATGAAGATTCTGCATTTTGGCTGCCACCAAGAAGTTAACGCTTTTGTTACTCCTTCTGTCATGCTATCATGATGTATATCTATGGCTTGACAAAATAATTATTGTGGATCCAGCGCTGATTTACCGGATCATAGGTTTAAGTTTGAAGGGTCTTGACCCACAACAGTACTACCCAGGGAAGACCTCAGACCATTCTTTAGCACAACGCATCAAAGAAGCCTATGGAGAGGTAGAAAAGGGGAAGCGAGGTTACAAGGTAGCCTCCATACAGGATGGAGTAGTGCACCTTGCTTGTCAACTCTTAGCTGGCAAGCTAGTGAGGAAGAACCACCCTACACAGGTCACCGGTTTTGTGGTGGACCTTGCAGGAAAGTGTGTGGAAGGCCTGCAAATGAGCTGGGCAAAATACCTTGTCAACGAGTTAGAAAAATATTTTCGCGAAGCCCAGGATTTAGGATATGAGTTTCACTACAGTTGGTTTATCATCCTGATTGCATTTGTGGCTTGGAAGATGCCTGAAGGATATACTTTCCCATAGATCAAACCTACAGAGCCCCTGGCCGCTCAATTTTCCTCCTTCTGGTATACCAATGACATGACGAAGCAGTGGCAGTCTAATGTTGTGTTTCATAGATATTATCAGCAGTTGAAAGTCACCATTGATGCATTCCCTTGTATGACACCGCGTACCCTGCATCATTACCGACCCATAGAGAAGTTTTGAACTGATCCCCACTTCATTTACATCACCATGCAAAGAGATGAGCACCAGGAAAGATTGCAGTCATACTATAAGCTCACGGATGCAGATATGGAAGAGATTATAAAGGATTGGCCAAAATAATTTTGTATACCTATCATTGATGCAGAGTTATATGACATTGATACTAAAGGAAGTCCGATGGTTACGCGAGCTGAACATGTCGGACATTCCAGTGAGACGAAGAAGTAGAGGAAATGTTAAAAGAAGGTTGAAGTCCAGGACATAGAGAGTGATGAAGAGGAAGAAGAGGAAACCTTTGGAGATAGCGGGTCTAGCTCGTCAGGAGGAGGAGAAGACGAAGAAGAAGGATAGGGAGGAGGAGATGAAGGATAAGAAGAGCAAGGAGGAGGAGTAGCTACATTTGACTTCCCTCCACCACCATTCGCAAGAGCTAGCACCCCACCACCTCAACATCCCCCTGTTGTGACAATGACCCCACAAAAGAGGAAATTTACTCCGAAGGAACCTTCATCAAGGAAGCAAATGCGTGCCAATAAACCACAATTGGAATCCATTCTCACTGACGATGACATTAGTCTGGTCTACATAGCTATGGAGGATGCCTCTAAAGACATGTTGCAGAGATACGAAGAGAAACATGTGGATTTATATGAAAGGATTGAGAGGGAGTTGAAGGAAGTGCAGTAGGTTGATCGCTTGGTCCGCACAGTGCCTACTGTGTTGTCTGCGCCTTCCTCATCATAGACCTCAGACTTGGGGGATGAACCAACTCTACATGGTGAACCAAGGATTTGGATCACCCTCCCCCTTACAACATCAATTTTCCCACCCGCATAGCACTACAGGCTAGCCCCAACTTGGATGTTGAGGTTAACCTTAAAGGAATACCTCTAGAACGGGTCAAATTATTGGAGGTAGGTTTGAAGGCATACATAAGGGAATAGAGAGAAATGAACGTTGAAAGAGCAGCCCAGCTAAAAAGGATTTCTGATGCAATAGAAGCTCGATTCTAGAGAGCTCAGGAAGAGAAGGAGAAGGCTACAGAAGCCTTGCAAAAGGAGAAATAAGAAGTCCTAGTACAGTTACGAGCAACACAAGACAGTGTAGCTTCCTATGAAAGTAAGAAAATCTTCAGGAGGAAAAGAAAGTTGGTGAAGCCCAGCTATAGAAGGCAAAAGAGCAACTGCTCGCAGAGCAGGTCGTGTTCAAAGAAGCAGTAAAAAAAGTGTGTCGCTCTGTGTCAGGTTTGGTACAGGAGGAACAAGAGCCTGTCGAAGCTCAAGTAGCGAAGCTCACATAGACCCTCCAGCAGTTTCAGGCTAGGATAGTTGAACTGGAGGCCTAAATAGTGTCGAGCACCCCGCAAGAGGTGCATGACCAAAGGGAGGAGTCTGCCAAAAACATAGTAGAAAGTATAAAATCCCTTTCTTCGGCATGTAAACAGTTGAGTGACAGAAGCTCCCAGACGTATGAACACCTTGTCGAGGATCCAGAGTTAAAGAAGCTAGAGGCTCAGTTATAGAAGGCGCAACAGTAAGAATTTTCATTACAGCAACAGATGAAGCTGCTCACAGTAGTGGAAAGGATGAAGAGATCCCAGGAGTAGCGCACAATACAATAGTAGATCACTAACCTCTAGGGTAAGGTTATGGAAGTGACCCAAAAGTTACAACCTATGCATGATGAAGCTTGCAAGGTGTTCAAGGAGATCGATGGCCAGGGTTCACAGTTAGATCAAGTAATTGCATAAGTAGAACAACACCTGGAAGGGCCTGTTACAGAGCAGATAGTCCAGGAGATTGTTGAGAAGGAGGCTCAGGCGAGGCAGCTTAAGTTAAGATCGATGCTTTTGAAGCAACATTTTTCGAACCTAAGTGACTCGGGACGAGTCACAGGTGAGTGTTAGGGTCTTGTTTTCCTTCGACCAAGTTTTGGGGAAACTTTGGTTAGTTTTGGAGGTTTTGGCCCACTTTTGGACTTCGACATGTTGGTCGAAGTGGGAGCACCCAGGCGGAGCTGAGATCATGGATCTCACCTATTTTGAAGGTTATGTGGACCCAGTAGGGGGTCCTATGGGTTTTTTAACAGGTTTATGGGATGTCAGCCCATGGGTTTTCCTCATGTTTAGGCCTTATTGTAAGATTTTGTAAAGTATAAATAAAGAGGAATGTATTGTAGAAGTAGTAGTTCTATGTGCGAAGGAATGTATGTGGTTGAAGCTTTGTGTTTGACTGTTATTTTGTAGACTGTTCTTAGTGCTTTTGATGCTCAGTGTGGAGCAGGTTCTAAGTGTTTTGATAAGATATTTTGGCTCTGTTCATTTGACCTATTTTTGGAAAGTAAAGAAGGAGGATCTAATGCTTAGTGCACATATATTCTATCTTGTGTGAAGTTTGACTCTGTGGCTTAGTACACATAAGTGATTGGATGTAAGATTTTGGTAAATAATAAAGAGGCGAAGTGGTTTGTGGATGTATCCCCACCCTGGGGTGAACCACGTATATCTGGTGTCTCATGGTTTTCTTTGTGCAGTGTCAGTTGTGTTATGCATTTGCTTAGTGCTTTGATTATGATGTGTAATGAATATATATTTTGTTGCTTAAGTACTTTACTTATGTTAAAGGGTAAATGAATGCTAGACTTAACTCCCAATGCTAAGTGCTAAGTGCTCAGGGTGCATAATCACTTATTGTTACTGCGCTTATCTATCTTTGATTATGCTCTGCGGCGGTAATGAGGCTAATAAACTAATGCATGTTCGCTTCCTATGTGTTAACAGGATATTTCGTGAAGCACTCTTATCACAGAATCATGTCTCATCCTGGTTACATACACCTGCGCCCTATAACCCCCCCTGCTTCTACCTTGTGTGAGACTTTGCCTGCTTCGCAGGTGTTGCCGAAAGGGCTGATAGTCGGGGTTTTGTTGGTGTATTTTTAAGTGTGGAACCCTGGGCCTGCCCCTGTGCCAAAAAGAAACCCCACCATTTTCCATTGATGTCAAAGGGGGAGAGAAACTAGGAGCATGAGAACATGGAGAGCATGAGTGTTTCCATCAATGACAAAGGGGAAGATTGTTGGAATATTGGTTGTTGTCATTGATGTCAACCCTAGTCATTCATTGTAGTCATTGATGTCAACCCTAGCCATTGGATTTTGGACCCCACAGTTGATCGAAGTAGATAGACATGAAGGAAATTACACATGAAGATACAACAACCACGGATGGATAGTATAAGTCATGCCGCTTTCGGTGGTATGTGACATGTCACGTGGATCCTCACGATTGAGGAGAAATAAATTTTTGAAGATGACAATTTGAATTGAAGCAGAAACTACATGTCGGCCCTAATGTTAAAAGAAAGTGACATAAAGGGTATAAATACATATCATTATACATTCATTTTAAACACACACAATTAGAAATTCAGAGGAAATATGCAGTAAAGAAGGCCGAATTTCAAGGGAGGATGAAGTCATTTGGTGATGTGTTCTAAGGTATGTTATTTACAGGTCATCTTACCATTTGTGCTATAACTTTATTTCTAGAACGATTCAGATGGTGAAATTTGGAGGCTATTGAGAAGACATATCTAGGTACCTGTGGTAAAAATTGCAGCTCTTTATTCGCTATAATTTTGGAGATACACTCTGTGGAAGATAGGTTTTGTTACTAGTCCAGAAGCTAGTCATAAACAGGTGTTCCGAGTAAAACAGTCATAACGTCTTCATAGATAATCCAAATGAAGTGATACCAATTGCATTGAAAATAGTACAGGTTGTAGTGTCTTGTGTATGAATTTCAAAATCTTATGTTAAATATTGAGCGTGGGGCATTATGTACAAGTTCTCTCTCCTAAATAAACCAGAATTGAATAAGGTCTACCATTTTCTCTATAACACCTTTTTTGGGAGGATTCAAGGAGTGAAACTTGGAGTTTCAGAGAATACATTGAGTAATATTATCTACAGGACTAGAGTATTCCAAGAAGTGAATAATTGCAGAAGTTGAAGAATTATCATGAAGCATTATCAGGTTCTATGTGATGGTTTGTTGATGATGATAATATAATGTAAAGTTTTATTATCTCTCATATATTCTTGGGTGGAAGGAAGGGGAAAGGATGGAGAGGTAAACCCTCTCTTCATATTTTAGGATTTTTGTAACACCCTGTTTCCCCCAGTTTGTAAAAATAACTAGACTGGCTAAGAACTGTGGCAAACTCAGAAATGTGAATATGTGATGTGAATGGACCTTGTGGAAAAGGTCGATGAATGTGAATAATATTATGAAATTATATTGTAGGACTGCTGAGAGAGGATATGCTGGAAAAGAGACCACGATGGTTGTAGAAAGGTGGTGGAAGGCACCTGGAAAGGTGGCATTAACTTCCACCGAAAATCAATACCGTATTTGGACTCCACTGGCCCGGAGAACCAAAAGCGGCTCACTAGCCCCGAATTAAAGGTCTTGTAGGCTGGTAGGTGGATGGTTCCTTGGGAGTTAATGAGGGATGGGGAGGTGAACCGCCCATCCGTAGAGTCGTCATTCCTGACCAGCACGAGGGAAATTGCGCCACACGCAACCTCGCAAGAGGATAAGGCGTGGGGGGAGAAGCGATTGGAGGCGGACGCGAGGGGAGGAAGAGAACTCTTGCGATATGCAAAGTGGGTGATAGTAGAGAGGAAGGAGAGTAACCTTCACTCCTGGTCACTGGAAAACAGAGATGCAGTCTCACAGCATCGTGGTCTCAGCTTGGGGGTGGCTAGTGGTAAATCCGCTGGGAGTCGCTGAGCCTACGGTTGGGTGGAAACAAGTACTCCTCTCAACAGTTTCATAACCCCTGGCGTTACTTTCTGATAAGTGTTTTTCCTTTGAAATCTTGAAATATATGTATGTTGACATTTTTTATCATAAGATGTGAAATCGTGAATGACTTCATTATAAGAATGTCTGTATGGTGTCTTGATCAGTAATGGTAGTTGTATGTTTATATGGAAAGACTATGTGTGGCTTATGCTCTCTTAAATTGTTATTTATATGCAAAATGATCTAATTCAGACTTCACGCCTGGTTCTCGAGAGAGAGATACCCTTATCTGCCTTAGATAGTACCTTGGGTAAACCTCCCCATAGAGATACCCTCCTTGAAAACATCATCAAGAACCTGGAAGGAGGACATGAGGGCGCAAGGCCCTAAGAAATCCTTGATAGGTATCGAATCGATGGACGAGATCCCGTCAGGAGATCGGTGGTCACTCATGACCATCAAATAAGAAGAAGAAGTTGGAAGGATAAGTACCTTAACCTTGATAGGTGTTGATCGACGAACGAGATCCCGTCAGGAAATCTGTGGTCACTCATGACCGTTAGATTTGGTAGGAGAAAGTAGGATGTTAAACGCCTTACCACCTTGTCTTTCTGTACCTTCGTGGATAGTGACGAAATTGGGATCGTAGATCCCCGAGGTCCATGAGAACATCTGGACCGTTGATTTTTCCTCGTCTAGGAAGTCAGGGGAGAATGCACAAGTTAGGAACCTGTCTGAGCTGTCAGCTCTCGGTTGGAAAACTCGACAGGCATTGGATCTGTCAGGAGATACCTGAGGGTTAAAACCCTAGTGAATAAGGGCGAAAGACCCGAAATGGATTTGGTTCATCTGATTAAAGGAGGCCATGTGTCATGAGATTTCCCATTTCAGGAAATCGGGAATCGGGAACTCGGGAGTTCTGATGACGAGAGATCAGGATGTTCGATGGTGGAAACTCTAGAGTAGTCGTAGACTGACTGATTTCGGGAGGCTACGTGTCGAGTGATTACCCATTTCAAGAAATCGGGAATTGGGAACTCGGGATTTCTGATGGTGAGAGATCGGGATGTTCCATGGTGGAAACCCCGGAGCAGTCATAGACCGACCGATTTCGGGAGGCTACGTGTCAAGAGATTACCCATTTGGGGAAATCAAGAATCGGGAACTCGGGAGTTCTGGTGACGAAAGATTAGGGCCTTCCATGGTAGAAACCCTGAAATGGATTTGGGTCATCTGATTAAAGGAGGCCACGTGTCGTGAGATTTCCCATTGCGGGAAGTTGAGAGTCGGGAAATCGGGAGTTATGATGACAAGAAGTCGGGCTCTTGCCTTGATAAATCTTGACTTATAAATATCAAGATGTTAGCATGTGGTTAAGTCCTGATGAACGGACAATATTCCTTCGGAGGATCTCAGGGTCTATAATGACCGTCAGATGTGGGGAAGAGACATCAACTTTAAGCCGGGGCGCGAATGTGCCTTAGGGTAAGTGGCGAGCAGATCTAAACGGCCAAAGTCCACCCGCCCAGATCTATGGATGAGGCTTCATTCCAGAGCCCCCTTGTTGTTCTGCCTTTAGCGGTGAAGGGGGGTCTGGAATCAAACGTGCAACTAGGGAATGGTCAGGATCAATTCACCTTGATCAATGACATTCAGGCGAATTTCGGACCCCCCTTGCCATTATGAATTTAATGGGGGGGGGGGGTCCGGAATGGTGTGGCATGTGAAGTGGGACCCATCTCCTGTCACCCTGCCCACAGTGTTGTGTTTCCCCTCTCGCCAACTATACTCCGTTCACCCGCGCGACAGGGCCGTTCCTAATGGCCATTTTCCAACCCGGTAGGGACTCGTCCCTATTGGCCAGTTACCAGCCCTGCCGGGGTTTGACGGTTGCAGAGTCGAACGATTCGACATCACTATAGCACCAAGGCGCGAAATACAAAGAGGTACCACGATTATCTGACCTGTGATCATGACCCGCGATCACATGGGAACGGAGAGAGAGAAAGAGCTAGCTTACGCTAAGCCCCGTAGGACTTCGGGGATCCTGATTGTTGAGAAATCAACGAATTTTTTTTATTATGGTAGTGGATATGTGACAAAGTGGTATCAAAGCATGGTGACAACACTCGGCCTGATTAGGCTCATGAACGAGTTGCACATAAGCTTCGTTCGAAGAACTCCTAAGAGGAGTAACCCCCTAACTTAACTCTCTTATCCAGGATCAAAACTTGGAAACGAGAACCCGACTGTGTATGCATGTGAAAGAGTTATGAATTTATGTGCAGGTTCTAAAATGTATCTAACTCATGACTAATAACCAGCGTTTGTATTTTATGCCAAGCGGACGATCAGCCGCGGGAATTTACAGATGCAGAGAATGGTGACTCACCAAGATATGGGAGAAGGCTCCCACAATCGAGACGAAGAGTCTGACGAAAGAAGAGCAATAGGGACCCCTCCAGATCTAGTTGAGACTGTGAGGAGTCTCATGGTTGAATTGCAAAGCTGGAAGGCCGACAATGAAAGGATGATGAAAGAACAAGAAAAGAAAACTGAAATTAATGCAGTTTTACTACAGAGCTTATCTGACCTACAGCGACAGATACAGCATGAACCCGAGATGTAGAAACATGGTCATATTAGTGGCCATATTGAGAGGATCACCTCAAGAAAGGTCCACCCTAGAGGCAAAGGACCAGTGCCAGACGATTCCTCTGAGAAGGAAGATGGTGACTCAGAAGGCTCTTCCAGCAGTCAGACCGATTCCTATTCTCGAAGAAAACAAAAGAAGCAAAAGACTTCCAAGGGTCATAAATTTGAGGAATTCAAAAAGGCCAAACCTCCCTCCTTCGACGGTGAGATAACGAAGGGAGAGGAAGCCAAGGCTTGGCTACTTGAACTGAAGAAATATTTTAGAGTCCATGATTTTTCATAGAATTTGAAGGCCCGAGTGGCCACTTTCAATCTGAATGGAAAAGATTCCATCTGGTGGGAAGATCTTAAGAATGTGAAAGGGGTCTGCGAGGAGGACCTGTCCTAGAAACAGTTTGAGAAATACTTCCTGAAGAAGTATCTGTCGGAAAAATATTTCGACGAAAAGACTAAAGAGTTTTATGAACTCAAACTGGGACAACTTACTGTAGAATAATATGTCAACAAATTCCTTGATTTGTTGAGGTATGTACCTTATATAAAAGCAGAAAGGAAAAGGTGCAACACTTCATCAGTGGGCTACCCAAGGAATACCAGAAGATAATTGAATTTAATGAGCCAAAGACCTTAGAAGACACTATTTGAAAGGAAACATATTGTCATGAACAATATGGACATCGGACAGAGTCTCGTGGAGACTGCAAACAAAAGAATGGTTTGAGATTTCAGAAAAAGGGGATCAAATCCTCAGGATTTAAGAACTACAAGAAGAAGCCCAAAATGAACTTTCCAGCCAAGAGTGTACTCCATCAAAACTTTCCCTCATCGGACGGAAATAAAACTTATGGACCTATACCAGTGAAGGTGGATAACCCAAAGAGAGAAACTTTGAAATGTTGGGGTTGCGGGGAAGAGCATCTCCTGAGAGACTGTCCACACCGACAACAGAACAGTCAGAAAGTTTATAACATTCAGGAAGCTACCACAGTCAATGACCAAGCTGACCACCAAGCTTCGGTGGTGGAAATAGAAGGTATGATTTTCAACCATCTGGTGTCTATTTTGATTGACCCTGGTTCAAATTTAAGTTATATAGCCCCTAAATCTATTGATAAGTGTAAACTATAGCCACAAAAAAAAACCAAGCCATGGTTGGTACAGTTACCCACTGGCACCAAAAGAAGGGTAGCAGAGGTCATACCAGCCTGCCAGTTAATGTTGGGTGAATTCCCCACCCAAGCAACCCTTAACGCATTACCCCTAGGATCATACAATTTGTTGATTGGTATGGAGTGGTTGGCCGCCCATAAAACTAGACTGGATTGTTACCATAAAACCGTAGAATGTGTGAGCAAAGAAGGAAAAAGGATAACCCTCCAAGGGATCCAAAAACCGGTCTTAGTGAGGCAAATATCAGCCCTGCAAATGAGAAAGTATTGTCGAAAAGGGTGTCCCCTATATGCAATACAGGTGTTGAAAACAATCGAGGTTGATAAAACAAGCCCTGATGATCACCCTATCCTAAGAGAATACAGAGATGTGTTTCTGGAAGAGGTACCGGGTCTACCTCCGAGAAGAGACATTGACTTCTCGATAGAGCTCGCACCAGGAGCAGTGCCGGTGTCTAAGACACCCTACCGGATGAGCACACCTAAGTTAGTTGAACTCAAATTTCAATTGAAAGAAATGATGGATAAGGGTTATATTCGACCCAGTGTGTCCCCATGGGGAGCACTAGTCCTGTTTGTGAAAAAGAAGGATGGCACCCTTAGACTATGTATAGATTATAGACAACTCGATAAAGTAACCATAAAGAACAAGTACCCCTTGCCCAGGATCGATGATCTATTCGATCAGTTGGGAGGTGCGTCTATTTTCTCAAAGATTGACTTGAGGCTGGGATACCATCAAGTCCGAATCAAGGGTGAAGACATCCATAAAACTGCTTTTCAGACATGGTATGGTCACTATGAGTTTGTGGTAGTGCCATTTGGGTTAACCAATGCCCCTGCCACTTTCATGTGCTTAATGAACAATGTACTCAATAAATTTTTAGATATATTTGTACTAGTTTTTATTGATGACATATTAATCTACTCTAAGAATAGAGAAGAACATGAAGAGCATCTTAGACTTGTTCTCCAAGTGCTAAGGGAGCATCAGCTCTATGCTAAAATCAACAAATGTGACTTCTTTCATAAGCAAATACATTACTTGGGACATGTTCTGTCCGAGGAAGGGGTAGCAGTAGATCCTGACAAGATTAAGTCTATCATGGAATGGCCTACCCCAAAGGATGTCTCAGACATCAGATCCTTGATGGGATTAGCGGGATGCTATAGGAGATTTATAAAAGGATTCTCCAAGATTGGTTGTCCAATCACTGCCCTCCATAAGAAGGGGACAAAATTCCTGTGGACATAGAAATGTGAAGAAAAATTCCAAACCCTGAAACATCTACTGACCCATGCACCCATGTTGAAAATTGCTAACCCAGAAGTTGACTTCCTTGTGTGCACAGATGCCTGTAAGGAAGGGCTCGGAGGAGTCCTTATGCAGAAAGGAAGTGTGATCTGCTATGAATCCCGAAAATTGAACGAACATGTCAATTATGTGACTCATGATCTAGAACTGGCTGACATAGTGCATGCCTTGAAAATGTGGAGGCATTACCTCTTGGGAAGAAAATTTGTACTTATGACAGATCACTGTGGATTGCGGTATTTGTTTGACCAACCAAAGCTCAATGCCAGACAAGTTAGATGGATGGCCCTCCTTAGCGAATTTGATTTTGAAATCAAACACATTAAAGGGAAATAAAATAGGGTGGCTGATGCCCTTAGCAGAAGCATGAAAACAATTCATCTGGCAACGATGAGTACCTGTGAGACAGATTTCAAGAACAGAGTCAGAAATTCACAAGAGACAGATCCCTTTGTTCAGACTGTGACCGTATACCTACAACAAGAACCCACTGGAGTAAAATATGAAGGCTACTAGATGATCGAAGGAGGTCTGCTCACTTACAGAGATAGACTATACATTCCAAATTGTGACGACTTGAAGAGGTTCATTATGGATGAACTACATAAAAGACCATATATTGGTCACCCAGGATACCAGAAAATGATCACTGCCACCCAAAAAAAAAATTATTGGCCTAGATTGAAGAAAGACATAGCCAAATATTTTACCCAATGCATAGAGTGCCAACAGGTTAAAGTAGAACATTGACACCCAATAGGAATATTACACCCTTTACCCATCCCAGAATGGAAATGGGAAGCCATCTCCGTGGACTTTATCACTGGATTGCCAACTTCAACCAAACAGAATGACACCATTATGGTAGTGGTGGATAAACTGAGCAAGTCTGCTCATTTCATCCCCGTCAAATCCACCTGCAAGGCGATAGATATCGCCCAGGTATTCATGAAAGAGGTGTTCAGACTGCACGATATGTCAAAAGAGATAGTGTCTGACAAAGACACCAAATTTACTTCCAATTTTTGGAAATCACTGATGGCTAGTTTAGAGACCAAATTGTTGCCTATCACCCTCAAACCGACGGATAGACAGAAAGAGTGAATCAAATATTAGAGGATATGTTAAGGATGCATGTAATGCATCAACCCAGGAAGTGGGAAGACTACCTCCCATTGGTAGAATTCGCCTACAACAACGGCTACCAAGCATCTTTAAAGATGAGTCCCTTCGAGATCCTCTATGGTAGGCCATGTAATACTCTAGTCAGTTGGAGTAATCCTGTAAATAGGATTTCTTTTGGACCCGACATGTTGAAAGAAATGGAACAACAAGTAACTCAGATAAAACAAAATCTGAAGGTCGCTCAGAACCGACAGAAAAGTTATGCCGATCAAAAGAGAACTCCAAGAGAGTTCAAAATGGGAGACCATGTATATCTCAGAATTAAGCCCAGAAGGAGTTCCTTGAAAATGGGAGCTTGTGCCAAGTTGGCACCCCGGTATTATGGACCCTTTGAGGTTCTAGATAGAGTGGGACCTGTAGCCTATCAGCTAGCACTTCCTCCCATAGTAAAAGCACATAATGTTTTCCATGTTTCATTACTGAAGAAATATGTACATGATGCTAATCATATAATTGACTGGTCTGTGATCTAGGTGGAACCAGAGGGAGAATTTCTACCAGAACCCCAATGCATATTGGACAGAAAGGAAACCCCGCTCCATAACTGAACCATTGCATAGGTCAAGGTGCAATGGAAACATTCTGGCCCAGATGAGGCTACATGGGAAATGGAGGATGCCATGAAACAGACATATCCGATTTTGTTTGTATCCGAACATGCATGACATGTTGAAAGATAGAACATCAAGGACGATGTTCCTTTAAGGGGGAGGGAATTGTATGATCTAAAAATGAAGAAGACTTGAAAAACTTGAAAATTTATCTCAAGTGAATGTTATTTGTTTAAGGCAAAAGGATCAGTTTGCAACACATAAAATAAAGGATTACTTATGCAAATTATACATAGAAAATAGCATAAACATTGAACATAAACGCATATGCATAGCAATTGATAAAGGAGTTCACCCCTCTTATGGGCTACATCTCCTGGTCCAGCTTCCAATGGATCATTATTATTAATTTCTCAAAAAATGCTCAAAAACATGTCTTACAATGCTCAAACTGACAAACTGACTGTTCCAATGGCTTCCCAGCGTCCCAAAACCCCTGTCTGGGCTCTTTCGACACCTCAATCGGTCGAAAAATGAAGAAGTTAGGCCTCCTAGAAGTCTCCCTCTTCAAGCTTGTTGTCTCTGGCTCTACAATTCGCACCCTCCTTGAATGAACCTGGCTCACATGCTCTTTTAAGCGCAAAAACCCAGCACCGGGTGCAACCGCGCCAACGGTGCAAACCGTAGAACGGTTAAGGGCGCGCCAGCCCCTAACCGCCTTGACACCTGGGCATATGGCCATGTGACCTCGCACTTGGATAAAAGGTGGTTTAACCATTTGAAAACCGTGTAAACCGACTCCCGCACTCCAACTCGGGGTCATATGTAATATATATAAAATAACCGTGGGCCATATCAAAATCCGTGCACAAATGTTATAACCGCGCCACATTTTAATATATGGTTACAAACTTTGTTTTATTGTTATATATATCCATGCACAAACATATTATAACACGGTTATATGGTGTGGAATGAAACCACGGGTCGGGGCTAGGCCTCGGCCCGCCCCCCTTTCCGTTTAACACAACACTCAAACTTAAATAGAATTGCGTTGACATATATGACAAGGAACAATGGTCGCAATGTTGGTTAGCAGAGGTTCATTGGAACGTTGCTCAGTGGGGGAGGTTCGGGGATCGAACCCCGCAGACTCCCATACCATTTTACATATAACGATATCAACCAGCGAACGAGTGACACGTGGTGCCAATAGATTGGGCCACGTGTCCTCACATCATTGGCCACCAATGACACGTGTCATCTCCCCATTCGACAACCAACAACCAATGAATGCGTGCCATGTCATCCACCTGACACGTCATCGTATGGACGGTATGGCCCTGCCACGTCACTGTACGGACTGTACGGACAGGTACAGTCAACATCAAAATTTTTGCATGTTTGGCTTGATGAACAGACCGCGGTATCTTCTCCATACGGACTCTGTTTGAGAAATTAAATATACCACCGGAATCAGGAAGACGAGACGAACACAATGGCACTATTTTCGTCGCATTCTGAGCACTTTGAAAATTGAGCAAAATTTGATCCCCTGATCACACCTCCCCATTGGGAAGATTTTGGACCACCAAAAGACTAACTTAGTCTATGTGAAGATGAGGATAAAGTTCCCTCACCCTTCCAACCTCAATCCACTTGGCCTTGCTTGGATTCTTCCCTTTAAGACCAACTCGCAAATACTCCACATTTCCTCGCTTCGAAGTTCGCATTCTCCTATCAAGGATGGTGTCTTCCTGCAGTTCTCTTAGATACTCTGGAGAAAAATCATCAATGGAAGGAATCTGGACATGCTCTCCTTGATCATCAATCAATGGAGGCTCATACAACTTCAAATTCTCAACATTAACAACTGCATACATCTGCATATATGGAGGCAAATCTAAACGAAAAGCATTGTTACCAATCTTGTCAACAATCTTGAAGGGACCATATCGAATTGGTTTCAACTTTTTACCTTCTCCTTTAAGCCTCTCCTTGCTAATGTAACACCACACTTCATCACCAACTTCGAAACTGTGATCAACACGATGCTTGTCATGTCTCGTTTTGTACTTGGACTGAATCTTTTCCAACTACTCTTGCACCACCTCAAATGGCGACGTTTGAGTCGAAGAGTGCTTAGCTCGATTGTACGCATGCTGAACATAGTGTAAATGTTCATCCCAAAGCTTAGGATGCTTGCTGCAATAAGAACGAAGAAGATGTACCACTGTACGATTCACCACCTCTGTCTGACCATCTGTCTGCGGATGAAAATCTATGCTCTTCTTAAGCTTGGTGTCCATGAGTGCCCACAAACTTGACCAAAAACTTCCAACAAATCGAGAATCCCGATCAGAAATAATGGACTTGGGCAAACCAAAATGCACCCAAACATTTTGAAAGAACAA
>ML779203.1:1031150-1151881 GCA_009831015.1 Picea engelmannii | reverse complement strand
CCCCCCCCCCCTCTCAGTTAGTTCATACATGTAACAAAATCTTCTACAAACTTTGAGTCAACATAAGGACAGAATAAATCACTTCAAACACTGTAGGTGATACTCATACCTCTAAAATATTGAAGCACCCATTTCACTACTTTACCCTCCATGTATCCACTGACAACACCAAATGCATGTGAAATATATGACCATTTCATCGCATACATAAAACTTCCTAATAGCATATGATATACAAGACATATGACCCTTTTCTTCTTCATTACTAAGACATAAACCTGAAGAAAGATTACAATAGAAAGCTAAAGGGATATTTACCGGTTTCACATTATTCATTGAATTTCCTGAGTATCTTATTTTCATACTTCTATTGTGATAACCAATGCTTACCATATTTATTGTCTCCATGTACTTCCATTCCCAAGATTTGTTTTAGCTTCTCCTAGATCCTTCATGTCAAATGTCCTATACAACGCCAACATGTTGATCTCAACCGTATTTTTTCTTGCTACAAGCATAACATATAACACCAAGATAATGATGATACCATAAACATAATGGTTATACCCACTTCTTGTAAAATTTATCTCACCATGAAGGAATCAAACATCTTGTACCATTGCTTGAGCTTCAGGTAATACAATACCTTTTTTTGTTTGCAAACAAATCTTTTGCTGTGATCTTGAACTAACATTTCTGGCTATCCCAATTACATTTCCTTATCCAAAACTCCATATAAAATGATTTTAACATCTAACTGCACTAACTCAAGATCAAGTAACACAACTAGTGCTAATACAACATGAATATAAACAAGATTAACAACTTGTGATAAAATTTCATGGAAATCAATACCTTCCAAATACCCTTCTCCTACAAGTCATGCTTTGTACCTTTCATCTTTTACTATGTCTAATTTTATGAAAGGAGATTGATCAAACACTACAAATATGTTAATGATGATTATCTAGGCAGTAGTATCCTACAATATGTATCCCTTGACACCATCATTATAACCAACAAAGGTCTACCTGTTTGATCTAGTTCCTACTTAGAATGTTCATAAGAGCGTAGGCATCATGATAAAATATTTCACATTTGAGTAATCACAATATGACATATTGATACATCTTATGAAATTTCCAGTATTTTGCAACTAGTGGTGACCAATTTACCAGATACAATGATTTCTTCTTCCCACAAGTCTTGTTGCAACTTGGCATTAATGAACATGCCCCTTTGATCCCAGATTCCTTACAATAATTTCCAAATTCCAAGGTTGTGAGCCAACCTCCATAATCTATTCTCAAACACTTGATTGACCTATAAGTATTCTTTTCACCACAAAGCTCTAAACACATCATCCTTTCTATAGAGAAATATAGACCCACTTTTCTAACTTGAACTTTGCATTTTAAACCTTGACTAAATTCGACCAAGTCAACCCAAGTGAACCTTTTTCACTCACCTCCAGGAAATTTACAATGGTGTCTTGGTGCTCCTCCTTGACATGAACATTCCCTTGACCCAATCCGGACAAGCCAACCAAGTAATCCTTCACCACTCACCTCTAGGCCCATTTACAATGGATTTAACCAAATCTTTGAATAGGCTTGATTTCATGCAATCCACTGGCACCATACCAAAGGCTACCAAAACCATCATACATGCTCTCCCTATAACCTAGGTCTATGTCTATACTTTACTGATGATTTACCAGGGGTACACATGCCTAACCACGTCTTACAGTGGTATGTCATTTTAATACATCCAATAAATAACTCTACAACTCCAAAGTAAATATGTTTTTTTTATTTTTTATTATTATTTCTTTCAGAGTGACTCCACCATCATTGCTCTTGTTGTTGCTAACAAATATCGCATTTTAAGTTTTCACAATTCTAAGTTGTTTTTACCATTAATTTTTCTTCAACCTTGAATTTAACATTCATCATCTTTTCCATTAGTTCTCTACACACAGGCTTCCTCCAAATGTCAATTTGAGAAATTGATTTTTGACACACACACACATACGAGCTCCACCATATATACTTTGAAATTAACTTTGCAAAATTCAAAATAAAATAAAAAACATATTTCCTCCACAAAAAAATTCAAACTTCGAGACCTTCACAAGAATTGGTATATATATATATATATAGCTCTTCCTCTATGAATGTGTGTATTTCCTCTACGCTAGGCTCTTCCACTATGCATGTGAGTAGTTTCCCTCGATGGAAGACTTCGACTCTACTTCCATGGGTGACACGAAAAGACATCATCCCTTCCTAAGACAGACTTCTCAATCACCTTATTCATCTTCACTTTGATACCACTTGTTGTTCTTGACAGGAAGAATATGATAACTGCAACACAAGAAATTATTGAGAAATAACTTAGCAAGTATACATTCATCAAACACAAAGTTTTTACTTGGTATAACCACTCTGACACTTCATCAAGGAAATATCCATAGTATCGATATCTTTATTATTCAAGATAGACTTACAATCAAGCTTACCACAACCATTATACAAACTTTCACTGTAAACTAACATCACCAAATATTTAAATAGGTAAAATTTGTTTTTTACATTTTCTTTTAATTGATTATTGTCACATTTTAACAATATACACTCAATATTGATTAGACTTTTTAAATTACATAAATAATTACGCCGAAGGTGTCTTTTAAGGGAGAGGTTATTTTTCGATTTCGTCATCTGTCGAGAACGAATGGAACAAAGCCATGTGTCAATATACTTTGAAATAACGTGTCAGTGTGTATATGGATTGGAAAGTTCGAGATTGTTGTAGAAGCATTTAGAACGTTCAAGATTGCTATGGAAGCGCTTGGATAGAAGTGACACCCATGACCCCAGCCTTATTCACCTACGTCTCTGAAGGCGGAAACGCCCCACAGTGGAGGCCATGGCATGAAATAGTGGAAAACCTGCAGAATTGTTTATCACATAGA
This sequence comes from Picea engelmannii, assembly GCA_009831015.1. Taxonomy (NCBI): domain Eukaryota; kingdom Viridiplantae; phylum Streptophyta; class Pinopsida; order Pinales; family Pinaceae; genus Picea; species Picea engelmannii. The sequence goes on along the minus strand of ML779203.1, from coordinate 1,148,904 downwards.
ATCAATATATGAAGAGTAGTAGGGTTTTTATCATAGAGAGTATTAGGGGTTTTAGATACAGAGAATTGTGATTGATGGAAATGATGAGTGATAATTTGAATCTATCTATCTGATTAATGAATCCCTTAAATGTCAAGATTATGAATGAGGTAATTAGATATGATGATTTATGTTCTCATTTATAACTATAAAGAGATGGATTGTTTTGTTTGTGCATACATTCATTCTATATTTTAATGTTGATATTTCCTATTCGAATTATGTGTTAACATTTCTCAGCTCATATTTTATATTGTTTTTAGTGAATCCATTCCAAAATTCACTTGAATTAGCACACTTCATATCTATTAATGTATATGTTATTGAAACAATATCAGGATACATTGGGATCCCTAACATTTTTCACCTGCATTTTAGAAACCTGCAAAACTATCTTGAGTAGTAGGGTTTTTATCACAGAGAATCGAGCAGTAGAGTTTTTATTACAGAGAATGTTCAAGATGGAAGAGAAACTAAAGAAATCACTTTGCATCTACTTGTTAGTTGAGGATGGGTAGGATTTTATCCCTTTATCAATTGACAACCATTGTCCAATGTTTCTAAGGGAATTTCCAAGGTACGATACTCAAGGTACTATGCCCGCAATTTATCCCTTTCTTTTAAATTTAGTATCCAAAAAACATTTAACTCTTTTTTCTTCAAAGAATGAGCTCTAAATCATGGGGCTGCCATGGTTTTTACCCAACAATATGTTATTTCCAATGTCCAATATGAGTCTTGTGTCTAGAACTTCACCTCAAACCAAATAGGAGGTCTAATTGGGCCCTATTTTTTGTCTTTTCTCCATCGAGCCCTTTTCAATTGTACGTGGATCCATTGTAGTCCCATCATTCCAAAACTTCCTCAAATTGTATGTAGTAACCACTTCAATCCCATTCTGCCCTAATTTTTTTTCTGTTATATTTCGCAACGTCCACTTCAATCCCATTCTTCCTTGATTGTCTTCCTTCAAAATTCACAACATGGTGACTTTCAAGCTGAAGTTGTTGTTCTTGATTATCCTCTTGGTGCAACTCTCTACAATATTGTCTCAATGGAATGACCATAAGATTAATGGACTCTATGTAATCCATGAGACTTCACATGAAGCTAAAGAGAAATTCTAGAATGGAGATCACCTTGGGAGAGCCTCTTTTCTTACCGAACAACATCCCCGAGTATTACATCAGATTATCGGTGGGCACTCTTGCACAGGATTTGTGGCTCTTCATGGATACGTGAAGTGATCTGGTGTGGGTACCATGCACCAAAAATTATAAAGTGATTATAACAAGAGCAACAACATCTTAAGAAAGCACTTTTATTGAAAAAGGTCATCCTTTGTTGTGTGTGTAAAGTGTTTTGATCGAAAATGAAAAGACATGTTAAAGAGTGAGTGCATAAACATGCAGAAGTTTTGGTAGACTTGTCTAGAGTATTCAATCTCATATGGCACCATAAACATGACTGTGCATCTATTGAGTGAGACCTTCACTTTGTTTTATTGAAGGGAGGCCAACATTTTACGAACAACCTGAGATACCATGTGGTTCCCAACAGGAGGTTGTCCACACCAATCTTGGGCGTCTTATGGAAATTATAAGACTCCACACTCTCTTTTATGGCCAATCGTTGGTGGTGACTGATAGTAAACCCTTCATTATCAATCATGTGGGTGTAAAGATTCTAGTTGCTTTTACCGATATATTGATAGTAGTTCACGATATTGTTTTTCCCTTCCTGATCTCCTCACATCATCATCATTAGGTGTAGGGTATTTCTTACAGAAAAATAAGCAGCACAGATAATAAGGATCATCAAGGTGTAAAAGTAGGAAAAACATTAATGAAGTAGCTTAGTATTCTTTAATTTTAGTTATGTCTCTTTCCGGTTCTTCCGATCATCAAATTCTTTATATTCATATCAACAAGAGAATACATCTCCAAGAAGGAAGCACGGAATGCCTTCTCTATACTCTTCTACAACAAGAGATGCCACCAAGTTTGTTTTCTAAATGAAATTATTAGAATCTATGAGATAATATCAATGAATGGATCTTAATTATATTTTCTTTTTTGATTTTCAAAGACCATAATTACACACTCCAATTTATTTTATTTTTCTATGTAATGTAGTGTAAAATCCCTGAAATCATTGCACCACATTTCTACAAAAAGCATTGCGCCACGTTTTTATAAAAAAAAAATTGCAATCCAATGGAAGACAGATTAGTAGAAAACAAACTAAGGCATGTAAAGAACAAGCAGTGCCATGAAAACCCCTGAAAACAACATTCCTTGTTTGTGAAAAAAAATTTGCAATCTAATGGAAGGTGAATGAGTGGAAAATGAACCAATACGTAGAGAGAACAAGCAGCCCTATGAATGCATGGATTAGTATGACTGTAATCATGAAATAGCAGGTGAATTAAGGGAGTAAATTATTTACACTATGACCAATGAACATATGTTCTGTCAATTCCAGTCAACTCTTACCTGGTTGTTGTATATAAGTGATCAAAATTTAAAATTCCAAATCACAATGATTAGAAAAATAGAAAATAATGAAGTGTTTTTTAATAAAATAATAAAATTTTATTTTTGAATAAAAAATAGTAATATGATTAACTTGTAAAAAATACATTGTTTGAAATTGTTCTATTTGTCATTTCAAAGTTTAGTGTAAAGATCTAATTTCAATTTGTCATTTCAAAGTTTAGAGTAAAGATCCAATTTCACTAGTAGGTTGTTCATTGGTTTCATTCCAGATTGATGTTGGTATTGTAGGATTTAACAGAGGAGTATTGTCTATGCCTTCCCAACTGTGTCATTATTATGGTGGTAGATTTGTGTATTTCCTAGACTCTCAGAATAAGAGTATCAAGATAGTGCTTGGTGACAAGGCGATCCTGAAGGATATCTCTTTGATTTACACTTCCTTTTTTATCAAACCCGTAGTACATTTGATTTTCTCTAAAAACTATTTCGTTGGTCTCAAAGGGGTGAGTAGTGATGGAAAATGCTCGACATCGCGCTCCACTTACTTGAAATTTGATAGTGGAGGCAATGGTGGAACCATAACAAATTTGGGCTCTTCTATGAATTCCTTTCCCGAACCAATCCATAAGCAAATTGAAAAATGAGTTTGTTTCTAAGATTGGACATGTAAGAGCTTTTGATGTTGAAGTTGATCGTGGCTTTGGATTGTGTTACAATGTCCTTTTTTGGGAAATATTAGGTTTTGAGAGTTTGCATTCCATTTCAAGGGTGGCTAAAACATGGTATTGTTTGAGGAAAATACTTTCAGTTGTTACATGGATAATGTCTGAGGAAATATTAGGTTCCCAGAGTTTGCATTCCATTTCAAGGGTGGCTCAGACATGGTGGCACTTATGTCCATGGAGTGATTGTGATATTAGGAAACTTACAATAGTTAAATTTCTATATGTTGCATGATACAAAGCATAATCGTTTAGGCTTCACTCACCAGGACTGCAAAATATTCGGTTGATTCATTGACGTAATCGTTTAGGCTTCACTCACCAAGACTGCAAAATATTCGGTTGATTCATTGACGAAGCACTCTATCAAAATATAGGGTATGAATTTTTGAAATGATGGGTGAATATTTTATGAATTTTTTTATTAATTCAGTCATGATGTTGAAGGATGAATATGATTATTTTGGGTTTTTTCGACCAACATAGTTTGGATCTAATTATAAATAATTTCCCAATTTTCAATCATAATTTCCCAACTTCCAGTCATTCCTATAGGGATAGGAATCGTGAATAATTTCCTAACTTTCAATCATTTGTATAGGGATAGGAATCAAGAGGCAGGCCTCTTCAAAGTTGGATTGACATTGGACAGAGGTACATGGAATATATTTGAAAAGGTCTTGGATGTCTTTACAACTCTTTGCTCCAAATCTGAATAAGCTAAATCCAAATTTAAATTCTTGTAGTGTTTTCTGGTATCGCTTTGTAATCAAATTGTGAAGGTTTATAATTTACGTTCTTTTTTCTGACGTTTTCCCCACTTCGTAGGTATGCTAGTTAATTGAGAATGGAAAATAGTATAGAAACATTATGTCAATTATAATATATATGTCTTTGTGCACTAACCTTATCGCTTCGCATCCGAAGAATCCTTGTAATATCGTGAATGAGAAGACGATGAGTTTTTCTCCAACCTTGACGTTAAGGTTCTAAGTGAAGTTTGGTCGCTTGAAGATTTTGTGACTAAGTTAATATAAATTTTGTGAAAATTACTTTATTTTATTAATCACAAAAATTTTCAAGGTTCATACGATGGTTTGTTGGAAACCAATACACAAATTTTAAAATAATGAATCGAATTCAATTTACATTGATAATGTTGTCCTCCAAATATTAGAATATTTAAAATAACAAATCCATTTCAATTTACATTGATAATGTTGTCCTCCTTATATTAGAATATTTTCATGTGCAAATCACATGTTCTAGTTCTAATTACTCAACCAACGAACCAAAAGATCATATTAAAATATTGTTATATTATAAAATTTTCATAACAAACTAACATCACACACGTGGAGAGTTAAGCCATGTGACGAAGACGCGTAAGATAAAGTGCATCAAGCTGCCTTAACGCATCACGAAACTTCAACTGATGTCAATAAAACCGTTTAGCATGTGCAAGCCCGTCTAGAAAGACATTTCTGTTACTTCAACATATGTAAATAAAAAATGTTGGCCAGCGTTTAGCATGTGGAAGCCTCTAGGAAAACATTTTTTTCTCCAAAAACCTTATAGGCTAAGTAACATCTATTTTACAAATAAAATTTATTGTACAAATAAAAGGTTTGTAACATGTTTAAAACAACACACTATATTATCTTCCATTATCTTCCTTATAGAAGTGAATTTTTTTTTCAATGAAAACACTATTATGATTAGGTACCTAATGTACACAAACAACATGGATGACAAGAGATTCCAAAAAGTTGTTCCAAATTCTATCTAAAACTAGATGGCATAAAAATGAAAAATCTTGGTTAAATTTGAGGAGAATATGTGGTGTGATAAAGAATTAGAGGATAAAAGAAAATTAACATACTACAAGGAGGTGATCAACCCTAATTTAGAAGATCAAAAGAACTTATGAATTTTGACAAGTGCAAACAAAAAAATCAACATTGCTAAAATAAGAATAAACTTTCACTAGATGCATAGTGAAACTAGGAGTTGGATAGTTCCCAAAACACAAAATAATCTATAATCTTTGTGACCCTAAGAGGGTTGAAAATGAAAAACACTTTCTTTTAGAATACCCCGCTTATACCCAAATTAGATCTCAATTTAAAAATATTACTTCACAACCTTCTAAGTCATCAAAACTATGGTGATCTTGGAACCTTTTAAGTCATCAAAACTATGATGATCTTGGAATGCTTCTCTTTTAAGCATAGTAATACAGTTTTAAAGAAATCATAGTAATCTCTTACCTTCTTAAAGTCATATAGACCAATTTTAGTTTTAGTGAAATTTTAAAAATAATTGCTAGAAAATTAATGTTCCTTCATGTGTCAAATAATTGATACCCTTCTTTGATAATTATCCAGGCATTCAAAATGTAGGTGAAAACATCCCTTAAAGGAACTGTTGGTGAAAATGAATAGAAGATCAATTTCTAGATTCCAACCCCTCAAGCCATGCATGTCATTCCATTGTTTGTTCAAAATTTGATGGTAATAAATCTGATGGTATAATTGGTTTTGTGCTTAAATATTAAAGGCATTGTCTAAATGTTTTATGTTTTGGCATTTTTGACCAAAAACTGGTGATATAAATCTAGGTGAGATCGTAACTTTTTGTTGTTTAAATTGCATTTCTGAATGCATAAATAGATTCAGAGTGTTGAAAAAACCACGAGGCACTCAAATTATATAGATTTAGCCATTCAAATATGAAGATTCAACAATTGCTCATCATATTTCAAGCAAAATTGAACAGATAATGATGAAAACTAAATCTGGGGGTCCGTCAAATTGAATTTTTTATGAGCTTTGATCCTCGAACTTGTGGATTATAGCCCATGAAATAGATCGCAACTAAGTCTAGGAAGCGATAAAACTTGACATCTCCACCAATACACTATGAATAAAATGAAGTCCTTGTATCTCAATCATCCAAATGAAGTTCATAGGAACTTCATTAGAATCTATTAGGGACCTAACCTCCCTAACCCCTCACGTAGGTAGAATAATATATATTCCATGTAGTAAAGGTCAATATTAAAAAGGCCTAGTAATAAGGAAGAATAAGTCAAATGTAAGAAGACCTAATAGAAGCTTTCGCTTCTAGAAGATCTTCCTCTATATTGTTGTTTTGGTAGATAGATTTAGTATAAATAGGAGTTGAGGGCATGAAACGTTTTGTATTGAGAATTATTGTAATAGAGCATTTCTCTGCTGGAGGTTGCCCCCTCAAAGAGGCAAGTGAGTATTGTTTCCTATCAATAAATGTATTATTTTGGTGTTGTGGTTTCATCTAGTGTGTTTTTTCGTTGTTATTCTTTGCAATATTTTTGTTTTCATCTATTATAATAGATCCGGTACCTTACAAGTGGTATCAAAGCACTTTCTTTGGCAGAAAATTGTGGGTTATCTTTTTTTCTTCAGGGTAGAGTCCTATTCCGACATCTTAAATCTACAAAGCTCCACCATTCAATGCATAAATACACGGTCGGGGAAGCATTCACGCAAGAAATATAAGTGGTACTTAAGTGCACATTGTTGGCCACCCTTGTAATCCTTGTTGGTATCCCTTCGAGTGGTATCGCATCATACAACACCTATATACAAATCGACTTAGATATCATGAAGCCCTCCATTAGATAAATCGATTGGCTTCCTGACTTCTATAGTTCCACCAAGAATAACAGTCTAAAAGATACTCTCTAGTACTTGGGTAGTTGGGTAGTATGGCTAACGACATGGTTTAGCCTCCTTAGTTGGTGCCCTGAGATATTGGCTCGAGTACTATCATTGGACCACACACATATATGAGAGAGCTATAACACAGGGAAAACCATTTTATGTAGAAACGTTGAATACTCTAACCCTTGGGACGAAAATAGAACAAACAATATCTATTGTCGTAAAACTTTACCTCCTGCATTCTGGCTATCAATTTACTACAATTTATTTCATGTTAATAATTTGGGCCTTTCAACACTGTAGTATTCTTCAGATTGGAATATAACTCTGTAGTAGTAAAATAAATAAAAAATAAAACGTCTGGATTTTTCTTGCACCATTATTTCAGCCCTATCCCATTGGATTCCTCTCTTTTCCCTGATCGCAATCATACCTATCATTTTTTAGCAAATATTTTTTTTTCCATGGACCCGACCCCCTTTCGGCCCCTTTATTTGGGATACGGTACTTACCCAGTCGGATTCCCCTTGTCATCATGATTGTCGCGATACCCTTCACCCATAACCCCTTTTTTGTGTGGTCCCACACGTTCGTTTATGTTTCCCCCCTTCATCATGGCCCACACCTATAGCCAAGACCTTGAAGCCTACCTTAATACCTTGTCCTCTGATTTTCCAGAGGCTCATAAGGAAGTGGGGAAACTCAGTGCCAATATTATCACCATCAATAACAAAAAAAGCATTCCACCATAGATGCCAAAATGAAAACCCTAAAATAGGAACACTCTACCCAACTTGAATCCTTTGCTAGACATATTTGTGCCAAGTTGAACATCACTAGAGACCTTACCTCCTCTGACCCACATTTTCACCCCAAAGGTGAAACTTCCTCCAATTCCCATACATTTCAGTCCCACCACTTTCAGCGTAACATATGCCTTTCGTGAGTGGATGTGAAAAACTTTGATGGCTTAGATCCCATCTGTTGGGTAACTCAAATGAAACAGTATTTCTCTTTGTACGACATTACATATGAGATGGACAAACTCTAGTATGGTGTTCTCTATCTCGATGAAGAATGTTGGAAATGGTGGCAATGGAGAAAAAATTTCCACCAAGGGTATGTGGCTTAGACACAATTTGTTGGAGAGATTTATGAACACTTTGACATTGACACTCACCATTTAGGATGTTTGAAAAAGTTGAAACAATCTGGCATAGCAGAAGACTTTATAGCTACTTTTGAGTGATTGGATTTCCGCACAGAGGGCATCTTTGAAGTTTTTTCTGATAATGCTTTATCAGTGACCTCAAGGATGAGATCTGTTCCCAAGTCCTCATGGCTTCCCATAGATTTGGGTACAATATACTAAAATAACTTAGGAAGCACAACATATTGTCTCTTCTCAAACCAAAAAACCGTCCTTTATCCCTCGCCCTAATCCAATCACCCCCACTCCTCCTTCAACTCCACTAAAGTTCCAAAAATTGACCTATGAAGAAATGGATGAATGCTAACTCAAGGGCCTTTGTTATAACTGTGATGAAAAATACATTCCTGGGCACAAGTGTAATGAATAAAAAAAAATTATGGCCATCTCTTAAGTTATTTCTGAAGAAGAGGTAGTGGATCCCCATGTGGCTGAGTCACCCGAACCCACTAATCTGACTCCACCCTCAGACCTCCTAGAAGTTTGACCAGTCATTTCCCTAAATTCTCTCACTAGATTCTCTGCTCCCCAAACCCTCAATATAATTGGTTACATTAAGCATCAAAAGATCATCATCCTCGTCGACAGCGGAAACAACGATAATTTTAGTCATTGTCGCATTTCCTAAGAAACCAATTGCTATAATATATCAACAAATTTCAAATCATGATTTCCAATGGCAGGTCCATGAGATGTGGGGGTTGTTATGAAAATGTGTGTCTCCAAATTGGTTAATACCACATGAAATATCATATGTTTTCTATCGACATGGGTGGTTGTGACATTGTGCTAGGTGTCGAATGATTAAGGAATTTGGGTGCCAGTCTCATGGATTTTAAGGATTTAACCATGTAATTCAACCAAGAGGACCAACATTATAAGTTCCAAGGAATCACAATAGGTTCTCCTGAGATGATCAATTCCCATTGCATGGAAAAGGTTCTAAAAAATGTCATTCTGACATTATTTCATAACTCCATTCCATTCACACCACTGAGACACCCTATGTGCCTCCTGACCTCCAATCCATCCTCTCCAATAATCAAGTTTTTTTTTCCACTCCATAGGGATTTTCTCCTTCCCATGGTGTTCATGATCATTCCATTCCCCTTGTCCCGTGCAACCTTCCTCCCAATGTTCATCCCTATCATCATCCCTTGCAGGCGTTATCTCTCCTAATACTAGCCCCTATTCTTCTATTTTGTTCATGGTACTTGAGAAATAAGGTTCTTGGCACATGTGTTCTAACTTTTTCACCCTCAACAAACTCACCATCAAAGACAAATTTCCCATCCTTGTCATTGATAATCTCTTGGATGAATTAAAAGCTGCCCAGTTCTTTAATAAACTTGGTCTTCATTCTAGCTACCACCAGATATTTATGAAAGAGGTAGACATTCCTCAGACTGTAATTTGAACTCATGAGGGCCACTATGAGTTCTCGGTCATGCCCTTTGGATTGTATAATTCTCCCTCCACTTTCCAAAGCCTCATGAATCATCTTTTCCATCCTTCTCTCCATCATTTTTTCTTAGTTTTCTTTGATCATACTCTCATCTACATTAAAACATGGATAGCCCATATTGCTCATGTGGATCAAGTTCTTCATCTATTTTCTCACCACCAACTATTCCTCAAACAATCTAAATGTTCTTTTGGAGCCCTAGAAGTCAAGTACTTGGCTCATATTGTTAGAAAGGTGAGTGTCAGGGTGGATGCTAAGAAGATTGAAGCTATGCAAGATTGGCCTCTCCCTAAGAATCTCAAAATCTTGCACTGTTTTTTGGGTTTAACAAGATATTATCCCAAGTCTGTTAAGAATTATGGAAATATTGCGGTGCCTCTCATTGCTCTCCTTAAAAAGAATTCTTTCACTTCAACTCCAACAACTGATCATTCTTTCAATCCTTGAAGGAGGATATGTGCACCACTCCTCTCTTGGCCCTTTTTGAATTCAAAAGAACTTTTTCCTAGAATGTGATTCTTCTAGGAGAGGAGTTGGAGCAGTCCTTATGCAAAATGGTCGACTTTTGGCCTTTACCAGCAAACAACTGTTAGAGTGACATTTGGGCCAATCAATCCATGAAAAGGAAATGATGGGTATTCTACATGCACTGGATCTATGGTGCCCTTATCTATTGGGGAAATGCTTTGAAATTAAGATAGATCATCATAGATCAAATAGCCTCAAGTATTTTCTAGAGAAACGTATTTCATCCCGATAGCAACAAAAGTGTGTGACTAAGCTATTTGGATATGATTATGAGATCATTTAAAAGAAAGGAAAATACAATGTGGTTTCCAATTCTCTTTCAAGGAAATTTGAAGATGAAGAGTCCCTTTTTCCCCTCTCCTTCATTGTACCAGATTGGCTCCAAGTTGTTCACTAGGAATTTTGTGTCTAATCGAACAATTGCAAGACAATTCTCCAGTTCCCATAGGGTACACTTTACATAATGATGAGCTTCGCTACAAAGGCCATATGTATTTAAGTAAACGGTCACAACTTAAATCTACGGTGCTTTGTAAGCTTCATGCTACACCAACAGTTGGTCCCTCATGGTTTACCAAAACCTATGACATGGTCAAATGTTCTTTTTTCTGGGATGGTATGAAACAATACATTCACACTTTTGTGGCATAATGTGTTGTATTTCAATGTAACAAGGGAGAAACAGTCAAAGCCCCAGGAACCATAAAGATGCTTCCAGTTACACCCGCTATTTGGAGGGATATCTCTATGGATTTCATTGTTGGATTACCTAAATTGGGAAATAATTCAATCATCATGGTGGTTGTTGATCGTCTTTCCAAGTATGCTAATTCTTGTTCTCTTCAACACCCATTTACCCCCTCCACTATGGCTCAACTTTTCATGGATCGTATCTTCAAGCTTCATGGTATGCCTCATTCTATTGTTTCTGACATAGATCCCACTTTCACCAATAATTTTTTCCAAGAGTTGTTAAGGATACAGGGCACACAATTGCATCTCAGCACCACCTACCATCCCTAGAATGATGGTCAAAATGAAGTTGTCAACAAGTGTTTGGAAACCTATTTGAGGTGTTTTTCATATGAAAGGAAAAATCAGTGGGCTCAATGGTTACCCCTTGTTGAATGGTGGTACAACACTTCTTACCATAAAACTACTCAAATGACTCCTTTTGAAGAAATATATGGAAAAAATCCACCTTGAATTCTCTCATACATGCCTGATGTTTCGAAGGTCCAGGAGGTTGAACAAACTCTTATAGTTTGAGAGGCTATTCTTCATACCCTCAATGAAAATTTGGTCATGGCTCATAATTGCATGAAGCAAAAACTAGATCAAGGTTGCTCAGAACGTCAATTTGTTGAAGGGGACCAAGTGTTTCTTCATATGCAACCTTATAAGAAGACTTCATTCAAGGATGACCATTATCAGAAACCATCGCCCAAATTTTATGGTCCTTACACAGTTTTGAACTACATGGGATAGGTGGCCTATCAGCTAGCTTTGCCCATTCATTCTAAGATCCATCCTATTTTTCATGTCTCATGCTTAAAGAAGGTGATTGGAGATAAGTGCCAAACTCAAACTAGTCTTTCTAATTTGTATGAAGAAGGCTTCCTCTACTTGTAGCCACAAGAAGTATTTGACTAGTGTGAGATTCATCTCCATCAGCACACCATTAAGGAAGTGTTAGTACTGTGCAAAGATACAACTCTAGTACATGCCACCTGGGAACCAACTACCATTCAACAACAATTTCCTCATCTCAAGCCTTGAGGACAAGGATTTTTTTTAAGGGTCAGGACATGTTATGGACCTAACCTCTCTAACCCCTCACAGAGGTAGAATAATATATTTTCCATGTAATTAAGGCCAATATTAATAAGGCCTAGTAATAAGGAAGAATAATTCAAATGTAAGAAGACCTAATAGAAGTTTTTGCTTCTAGAAGGTCTTCCTCCAGATTATTCGTTTGGTAGATATATTTATTATAAATAGGAGTTGAGGGTGTTGTCACTCGAAACTGAAATGGGTTGTAGCAGATCAATCCCGAGGTAACCTTGAACCACTTTGGATTGGGAGTTGCCCCTTCCAACCCGAGAGGGATCTCTCGAACAATGTCACGATAGGAATTTAAGTAGCTTGAAAAAGGTGGGCAGATTTATGGGTAAAAGATGGTCTTAGATTTTTGGAGTTTGGGTGTTAAACCAGGGAAAAGATCCATTGGGCATGGAGTCAAATGAAAACCGAGAAAATGAGACAATAGCAGAGATCAAATACTTGCAGAAAGTGAGGCAAAGTAAGTCTATCTTTCAGCGCTTTGATAAATCATGATGCGGTAGGGGAAAGAAAAAGGAAAGGCTGACGTAGCAAAGGATACATGCGGAGTTCTGAAAATGCAGATTGGTCTTACACAGTTGATAGCTGGTGCAGAGGAAAGGCAATAAACATTTGCAGAAAACCCAAACCCTTTCGTTACAGTAGTGATCGTACTAAAGTGTAACGAAGCCCATCAGTGAGAGGAAAACAAAATGTAATGCAGTCGTAATGGATTAAGGAAGACATAAAGAGATGGTAAAGACAATTTCAGTTGCACGTAAGGAAACACATAAACGAAATCCAAATAGTTTTAACACAGCTAAAAGAGAAGAAAACATGCTGAAAGAAATCGACTGTGATGAATCTCACAGTCGCAAATAAACATCTTTTTTATTACTCCAATAATGGCTTACACAATAACTCAACAATTACAATGAATCTCTCTTGACAGATATTTTTCTCCCAGTCCTGCACTCATGCGCCCCCCCCCCTTTTCTCTGTTCCATACATCAGTCTTTTAAACAGAAAAAATAAAACTCTTTGTATTCAGGAATCTGAAACGGTTCGTCTTCTGCAACTGCCAGGCATATCTGCCAGCTCCTGGAACTGTTACCAATCATTTGATCACTCGTCATTCCTTCTTTGGCACTATTTGTTCCAATTTGACCTCCTACAGACTGAGGACCCGATATCTCCATAACAACCTGAATACAATTCACAAGCTCAAAACAAGGTCCACGGTAGTGCAAAAGGTCAACAAGCATGTCTAAGTTCCAGATATGCGGTGGACACGTATTCACTATCCAAACATAAGAACTGCACATGGCTACCTTCAGTTCCTAGCTGCTTGTATCCTGAAATGTCTGAGAAAACACACTAAGCAAATATTTAGCTGTACATTCAACAATGCATCTGGAACATATGGTGTATAAAGTATGAAGGCAAGCACCCATGGCTGAGACATAAATAGAAATCCATTTAATGTATAAGCTTCTCGATAGGAATTACTTCTGCATCCAATGATGATGATGCTAAATGTACAAAGCCGAAATAGGCCCTTTGCAATGCACCGTCTCTGTAAGCAAGTAAACTACAAGATGCAGACATGAATGAAAAACAGGATGATCATGATCATGATCAAGCCATGGCAAACTTTCCCTCTGAGAATCCTCCAGATCACATGTTGAGAATCTAGTGAATTCCTCTTTGTTTTTCCAGCGCCGATCATATTGCAATCTGTCGCTTCCCATGATCTGTAGGGTGTTGCTGCTGCTATACTCCATATTCTGAAGGATGGGTGTGAAAACATGAAGAAATCAAGACCAGTAACGGGATTTGTATTCATGTACGTTCCTTGCACTCGACCCACAATATTGTTGGAGTTGTAGTCAGGATTTGTATTCACATATGGTCATTTGGTTATGACAATCGCTAGTGACTATGAGAGTTCCAAAGTTGCTCGCGTTTGAAGAAGAGCCATGTAGTCCCACAACCGGGCAGGACTTCAAATTTCCTCCCACTCAAATTGTCGTGTAAGTAAAACGTTTGGACTACGTCCATCATATTTATCTCACTTGCATTGGCACCGGCCTGCAGGAAGATGGTGACGATAATAACCATGACTAGAAACAAAATCCCCAAACCCATCGAACAGGAATGGAGGATTACAACAATGATGGGTATGAATGGAAACACAAGCCTGAAACCCATCGAACAGGAATGGAGGATTATGACAATGATGGCCATGACGAGAAACAAAAACCCTAAACCCATCGAACAGGAATGGAAGATGATGACAATGATGGGCATGGCAACGAGAAATAAAATCCTGAAACCCATCGAATGAGGATGGACGATGATGAAGATGATTTCCAAATTCACATCCACAAAATCATCAAGCATCCTCCAGTCTTCAAAGTCTACGATGTCATCATCAACTTCATATTCACAATCTCTGTCTGATAATACTTGTTCCAAGGCCATTGACTGTGCTCTGTGTGAATGAAAAAAATGTCGTTTTTGGAGTAGTGTACGGTTCCGTGATTCAGTTCTCTTAGCAGACAATCTTCTTGTTTTTCAAAACGAAGCATGGAAGGTGGTGCTTGGTTGGTTGTAAATGTTTGAGGATCACATTCATGAATTATAGATGGCAGTAGTAGACAAAGAGAGACCACTTAATGCAGGGCCTTGGATGCCAGTCACTAAAGAGTCTGCCATTCAAGCATGATCCACCACTAAGCTCTCCATTTGATGCCTTTCAGATGACAATGTTATATCTCCACTGGCAATTGTTTCCACTTTCTTACTCTCTTCATTATTAACACCTTCAACTGCATCATCGAGCTGGCAATTAGCCTTCTTAGTAGGCAATGCCTGCAGGAGATAACCATCTTCTCACGACGATTTCTTCCTTCCGAGATTATCCTATCAGAAGATTGGCTATGAACGATACTTGTTGAAGAGGGTTCTTTAGATGGCCTGGTGCCAATTGGATCTCTTAAGTGGAAAAGACCTTGGCCAGAAAAGTAAGCTTTCAACCGTATACCATAGCCATCCACATCTGGAATGTTTCCCTCATATCTCCAAATTTCATTCTTAAGAGACACATTTATTGTCTGATAGTCTTCAGTAACCTGAAACTCAAAATTGAATAGATCATGTGAAGAATTCAAATGCAGTCGTAAACCCTTGAAGCTAGCACAACGCACCAAACAAAATGGGCAGGAAAAATCTTCTGTAACTGAAAACGCCACGTGAAATTGTTTAATCCAGGGGTCTATTGCCACCTTCACTGTGTGGCCAGAGGCAATTATCGTCAAGCATTGTTCTTTTGCACTGTAGCCCCCATCTTTAGTTTTTTGGCTCATTTTTGTATTAAAACGGTTATTGACAACATTATCAGTCTTGTCAGGGGAATCTTTCTGACCTGTCTACAAGAGCTATGATGAAAATGTAACTTGTTCATAACTCCCACACAGTCGGCACGCCATCAAAAGAGTCAGGTCTCTAATCATTATCTCCGGGAATAAATTCAGGTAGCTATTTTCTAGAAGACTGTTCTAGAACAAAACCCTAATTTGTCTCAAACAACTCCCGAACACCTCATCGCTCCGTCTTTTGTACCATGATATTTCTGTACCCCTCATGATGAGCGAATCGCAAAAATGATGAGCGCGATTATGCGTCTTGATTCTGTGAACTTCAGTTATTACAGATGAGGATTGTTCGAACTAATCACCAATGGTGTCAGTCGGGTACTGTCAAAGACGGACGGGCATTGATACGTCCTCGACGATATTTCTTGCTAGCTCCCTAATGATTTTTGTTTCCACAACTCTTACCAAATTTAGAAAATAATTTCAGCATACAAAAATTAAACTCATTACTCCTCTGTCAACTCCCGAAGCACGGAATTTGCAAGTCGAACAGAACCTACAAATCTATCCATCGCGGTCGAAATTGCAAACCAATCAGAATCTATGCCTCTTATTCAAATCAGGTTCCATAATTCACACCTCTTTGAGATAAGGTGGTGGAGGGAAAAGACAATGTCACCACCATGATATTCTCCCTTATCAAAGGACCAATTTCCAATGGTAAATAATAGACCATAATGTAGAAGAATAGGTTCAGTCCCTTTTAGCGGAACATACCCTGGATAAATCAAATCATCACGTATTTTATGGCGGAGTCCAACATCTGCAGCACCGAAAGAGTAACCATACATCTCACTGATCCACCCCTTACTAACGATGTCCCCTGTTATGTTGGTTGCCCAGTGAGCACGATCCTCCCGTACTTCTTCAGTCTTTGAAAGCCGTAATGGTTCCAAAGCTCTTAAATCATCAATATGAAATACTAGAAGCCCATCGACTTTGTCACAGTATTCTGGATGCTTTGTGTGCAACTGAGCCATAATATTATCACATCTAATAAGATATCTTGTCCTCTTATGCCTGAACCAGTCTGTCCATATGAAAGAACCGTAGCCTTGGGCAGTGCAGTCAATTTTTTGATACCTGTTACAATAGAGGGCATGAGAAGTTTTTTTTTGAGAATTATTGTAGTAGAGCATTGCTCTGTTGGAGGTTGCCCCCTCGAAGAGGTAAGTCAACATTTCTTCCTATCTGTTGATACTGAGAGGGGGGTGAATTAGTATCAAGTAAAATTTAAAACCTTTTTCAACTTATACTTAAACCATTCAATTATATCCAATGAGAAATGAACAATATTATAAGAGTTACACCAATACACCACAATACACCATGCACAATATATGAGAAATAATCAATAGTTATTGTTCAAGGGAAGTAATGACTTCCAAAGGTAGCTACAACTTCCAAATGTAAAGTGAGGGATAAACCTCCAAGAGGAAGATAAAATCCTCCAATATCAAGAGAGAGTTGAACTCTCCATCCTTTCCCCTTCCTTACACCCAAGAATATATGAGAGATAATAAAATTTTACATTAAATCATCACCATCAACCAATCATCACATAGAACCTCATAATGCTTCCTGAGACTTTTTCAATTTATGAAATTATTCAATTCTTGGAGTACTATGATCCTGTAGATAATATTACTCAATGTATTCTATGAAACTCCTCCAAATTTCACTCCTTAAATACTCCCTAAAAGGAAGTCATAGAGAGAATGGTAGACCTTGTTCAATTCTGGTTTATTCAGAAGACCGAACTTGTACAGAATTCCCCGTGCTCAATATTTATCATCTAATTCTGAAACTCCCACACAAGAAACTACAGTCCGTACTCTTTCCAATGAAATTTGTCCCACATCATTTGGATTCTCTATGAAGAATTTATGACTATTTTTCCCGGAACACCTGTTTATTGACTAGCTTCAGGACTGGTCACAAACCCTATCTTCCATAGAGTGTATCTCCATAATTATAGTGAATCAAGAGATGAAATTGTTACCACAGGTACCTTGATATGTCTTCTCAATACCATATTAATTTCACCATCTGAATCATTCTAGAAAAAAAATTATAGAAAAAATGGTAAGATGACCTGAAAATAACATACCTTAGAACACATCACCAAAAGACTTCATCCTCCCTTGAAATCCGTCCTTCTTTACTTCTTATTTCCTATGAAATTCAAATTGTGTATCAAATGAATGTATAATGATATTTATTTATACCATTTATGTCACTTTCTTCTAACATTAGGGATGACCTGACACTTTCTTATTTTGTAATTCTTTTCTTTAATTATCTTCAAGGCCTACATGTACTTCCTTCTTCAATTCACTTTGTCATATTCAAAACTTCATTTCTCCTCAACCATGAGGATCCACGTGAAATGTCACATAGCACCAGAAACAACATGATGTATACTATCCATCCATGGGTTTTTTATCTGCATATGCATTTTCTTTCATGTCCAAATACCTTCATCAATCTTGCGGTCCAAAACCCATGACTAGGGTTGACATCAATAACAATAACCAATCTTCCAACAATCTTCCCCTTTGTCATTGATGGAAACACTCATGCTCCCCCTGTCATAATGATCCCAATTTCTCTCCCCCTTTGACATCAATGGAAAAGGGTGGGGCTTCTCCCCCTGACTTTAATGGAAAAAGGTAACTCACTTCTTTGGGGTTGCTCCCCTTGAACATATAGCACTTAATAACACTTCATTTTTATGGTCTCTTTCTTCCTTGGAGATTTTTCATGGTTTTAGGACATATATGTTACTTGGTCTTCTTGTTGTAGTTGTAACCAATCTTCCTGAGTTATTTTCTCTGATTTTACATTTTCGGGAGTCAAACGTAAGAGTGTATCCTTGATCACACATTTTACTAACACTGGGTAGATTATGCTTCAAGTCTTCAACCAATAGGACATTCTTTTCTTTTACATTTTTTCTTCCAAGCTCTACTACACCTTCTCCAAGTATTTTGGTAGATGAGTCATCTCTAAATGCAACATTTCCACCCTTTCTCTTCCAGCTGATGAATTTGTCTTGTTCCCCAGTCATGTGTGAAGAACATCCATTGTCTATGTACCATTCATCTTCTTCTTTACATTCTTTAGTGGTCAATGCTATTCGACAATCTTCATTGTTTGGAATCTTTTTCCTTCTCCATACTGTGGTTGGCATAGGGACATCTTCATTCATATATCTACAATTTCATGCTTTGTGACCAAGATAATTACATTTGTAGCATGCAATATTTTTGTCCATCAATGGGGAAAATGAATTATAACTTATGTTGACAAATCCATGATTATTTCCATATATTCTATTTACACCATTCACGTTTCTTGCATATGTGTTCCTTTCATTGATTCTGCAATTAATTTCCTTATGTCCAAAATTTTTGCAAGTATAACAATTACCAAGAAAGAAATTTTGATACCTTGGAGTAAGTGGGCTTCTTTGTGATGTAGTCCATCTGGGTTCATGATCTATTCTTCTGTAGTTTACTTCATACTGATTGAAGATTCTTTGATTCCTAAAGGTAGGAGGTCTTCTTGGATATTCATCTCTTTTGTAATCATTCCTTCTTTCTAGTATCCTGGTCCACTCCTCATCAATTGTCTGTGTAGCTCTATCTTCAACCTTCTTGTTGGTATTTGCATCTTCTTGGTATGAAGTTTCACCCATGTATCCAAGATTTGTTAAGTCTTTTGGAACTTGAGGGTTTCTTAAGCTCTTCCTCAATGAAACAACTTCTTGTTCAAGTTTCTCACAATCTTCTTCTTTCTTCATCATTTGAAGATTCCTTACTTCTCCTATTCTTCTTTCTTCTTCGAGTAGATTTTTCAAGGAAATGGTTTCTTCTCTTAGTTTCTTAAAGTCTTCTAATTGTTTATTCAAGCTTACAACTGTCTTTTCACAACTACCCAATTCACTTCTTAGTTTTCTTTGTGTGTCTTTGAGCTTGTTATTTTCAATCTCAACATGTTTCAATTTTTTAAGATTCTCATCTTCTTGTTGAATAATTTTTTCTTCATGATTGTCTTCTTCTTCTTTGGAATTTTCTTCTTCAGTGTAATTTATTTCAATCCTTGGATGAGGAAATTCAAATTCAACATGACCTACTCCTTCACAATTAAAGCAAAAGAATTGACCTCTATTTTCTTCTTTGAAATATGAGAAGTTGTAATTTGCTTCAACTTTTTCTTCTTCTACTTATGCTTATGATTCTGCTTCTTCCCTTACATAAAGTTCTTGTAGCTTGTCCCAAATCTCTTTTCATGATGCACATAATCCCACCTTGGATTTCATTGAATCTGTCAATCTATCCAGGATGGTATCTATTGCCAATTTGTTGTTCCTTTTTGCTTCCTTTTGAGCTGGAGTCTTTGGTTTCTTCAAAACATTGTATCCTAAAGAAACTGAGAACCAAACATATTCCCCAATATATTTCAAGTAAGTTTCCATTCTATTACTTTAGTATTCAAAATTGCTTCCATCATATGGTGGAATCCCATTTGGAATTTTGTCTTCCATTTCTTCTTAGGATCTTCCTTCCAGTGGTTAAACTGTACTGAAGGTAACCCACTTTGATACCAATTGTTGATACTGAGAGGGGGGTGAATCAATATCAAGTACTATTACACATCAAAATTACTCATTACGATAATGGCCTAGTGTCATCGTTATCAATATTACAAGTGTCGCATTTTGGTCACAAGTGTCGCATTTTGGTCACAAGTGTTGCAAGTGTCAGAAAAAAGCACACTGCCATACTGTCTATGTTGTGCCTATAACGACATCAGAGGGACACTTGAAATACCTCAAACAATTTATTTGGAAGAAGAGGAATGGGCTAACAAAGTTTTTAAACCTTTTTCCACTGAAAATCCACTCAAAAGACATTTTTGGAGAGGGGCGCTCCCCCATACACTGACAGGGAGCGCTGGCACTCTGTGCACCCTTTTAGGGGAGAGTTATAATGCTTCGGTGCCCCTTTTGGGGGAGCGCTTCCTTTTCTGAGTGAGTATTGACTTGTTGAGGAAAATCAGGAAGAGATCCCTTCAATCTCTGAATGTAGTTGGATTCGAATCCTTGGCCAAGCCATGATCTTAGGGAAGATCCATAACTGAAGGAGGAGAATCCTCAACTTACCCCAAATATATCTCAAGTGGTTGGGCATCTCCAAGCCTATATAAGGAGGCCTTCTCATGGTGAAAGGAGGATGAAAAAGTATTGTGAAGCATCTAACTTATGATCTCATGAGGAAGATGTCATTTGGAACATCAACATTCTGTGTGTGGACTATTTAAGCAAGGGTTTGGACAAGGAGAGCTTGATAAGCTGTTGCACACACATCTATTGTTGTAAGTATTCTTCATTGTTGTTCTCATTAATACAATCAATTCTTGGCCTGTTTCTTTCAGACTTGTACGTGTTCCATATAATTTTGTCTATAGTAGATGGATCTATGTTTGAGCTAATCTCAGTAGAATAGGAAGTCTTTTGTACCTTTGTTTTTTTTGCAGGACCTATCAAGGAGCTCAAGATCGAAGCTCAGCCTAGACTTTGCAAGGACAAACGTAGTTCATAAGGTACATATCTTCCTCTTTCTCTTTCATTCATTAGCTTGATTAGATCTAAAAGGAAGTCAGTGTCCATGTTAAGCACTTTTTGTCTGGGTCTTAGGAGTCTAGGGACCTCGAGAGAATCCACTTGTCCACAAGGGGATTTCTCTTCAACAGAAATTGGCAACTCCACTGGGGAATAATTGAATCTTTCAGTTTTGGTTTTCCTTGCAGATCTTGTCTTAGCCTTTGTTCTTTTAGACCTTATTCATCCCCTATGTCTAATTGAATGTGTTGATTGAATCCTTATTCCATCACATTCATTGTGATTGACAAAGTTTGACTGAGTTTTGGTTTTTTTTTACATTTTTCTGGGTTTTAAGACACCAACACTCACCTACCTATGTTATCAGAGCATTGGTGCTCCTTGTTGGCTTTGCATAGAGCATTATAACGCTCTGGTGCCCCTTACACCAGAGCGCTACCTTTTTCTCCACAAAAAAACTTCTAGGGTTTTGTTTTTTGAAATCCAATCTTTGCTTTTACCTTTGCTCAGCTTCTTTGTGCTTCAATACATCTTCCTATTGACCTTTGACACTGCTTTCTGAGAAATAAGCACTTTGTTGTTCATATTTTTTTGACCTTCTTCCTTATTTTGAGTTTTTCTTTTGTTGAGAACTTGGAATCAATCCACTGTTTTCTTCTCTCTTATCTAACTGAGTGAAAACTGTGGTGAGGAACATCAAAAATCTATGAATCATCTCATTTGGTTCTTTGAGGTCATTTTTCTTAGCATCTTTCTTTTTTGTGAAATTTTTTATTTTATTTGTTATCTTTTGTTTTCTTTTTGCTTCTTGTTTAAATCATAGCAAGAGGGTGTGTTGTTTGTGTGAAATATGCTTATGCTTGTTCGAATCTCCTTGATCTAAAAGGTTAGTTGGCAGGAGAAGTTTTGCATTGAATTAATCATCATTTGCATACAAACAACACAGATACATCTTAGTGATTGGTTTGCATATTAGAAGGCATTTCTGAAATGTTTTTAGCATTACATTGGATTTTATTGAGAACAAATTGATTGAGGACATTCCATATTAGTGTTTGATAATGAAAACAACTCTTTCTCTTTCCCTTAAATAAGCATTCATTGAAAAGAAACGATTGCTTATCATCTTTTATGCATTTTTTTGGGAATCGAGTCATCGTTCCATCAGTTTCACTTTTATACACCCTTTGAGTAAAGAACAATTGTAAAATGATTTCTAATTAAAAAATTATCTAGAACATTTTTTATTTTTAGGATCTTCCACCAACATTAGACCAGGATTAGCACTTTGGATTAGGCTGTGAGTACAACTCTCCAAAGTTTTCAAAACAAATATTAGCATCCTGAGGTAGGGAGAGTCATATCCAATTGTTGTATAGGTTTTCTGGGATCCCCCTCTCACACAGGGGTTATGCATGAGGTCACATTCGGGTGAATTACGAAGATTATCCCTTCATGGTTCAACTGTTTGTAGTGGTCGAATCCTATATTGGGGGTCACTTTAACATATACCCACGAATATGTGTGGGAGCCTCTTAGGTTGATTTCAAACTTGTTATCCTACCCATACGTTTAGACTAGACTGTTGATTGTACCCGTCCAGGGGCTAACTGCAATTTGGTGTCTTTAGTTGCCATAATCTTTTAGGTACTTACACGAGGTGACGGTGAAGGGAAGTCTCACTGTACCTGGAACAGACATTGGTCAAACTCACTCAGGCTCCTTGGAGGGTAAATCCACAATTACTGCGTGGAAGCTTGCACCAAGGTGAAAGTCCGTTAAGTAGGTGGCCATTGTAACTATTCCATCATATCCTAGCCCCTTCTTGACTTGATCACGTGATGTTGGATTTCATCACCAACTAGTACTATCATCAAGAGAAGGTATTGTTTTCTTGGTGTTGATTCCTAGATTTTTAGTGAATGTTGTTTCTTTTTGTTAGTTGGGCCTAGATTTTCAGTGTGTTTTGTTACCCTCCAAAATTGAGCCTATAGACAATAAAGGTATTCATTGATCACGTAGGCTGCAAGGGTTGCCTCCAGAAGGCTATCAACTCTTACCTCCTAACCCTCTAGAAGACAACTACCATGGAGAGGTAGAAAATCAATCTGACGCTGGAAGTGTTATTGCTCCTCCGTTAGATAACTCAGAAGGTTCTTTGGTTACGGTTGAAAATCCCACTCCTCACAATACATCTATTTCAGTAACCCCTCTTGAACCACTTTTTCTTCGTTTAGACTCCCTTGGGAACGTCATAGATGAAGAGGTCCCACGATTATCGGAGAGAACTTTTACTGAAACATATATGGGATCCACAGAACCAACCTTTGGTGATGAGTATAGGACTCTTATTCATCCTAGCACCGTAGTAGATACAAAAGCCACACCTTCTTGTTCTGTATGGAGGACTTCATCAGGACACGATCTCTATGATTATTTTGAATCCTTTCGACAACCCTTTCATCCTCATGACCTTCTTGGTGAATCAGGACCATCCGGTCAAACCATGAATCACCCAGTCGATAAGGTCATTAACCCTACTGTTACGTCAGCACAAGTCCATCCTAATGCTAGACTCATCAACTCTACTCATCTCCAAGGCACTTCAATCCCTATCCTCGTTTTTACAAGATTTTACTCTATAGCTCCACATGTTCGACACGATCCTGCTGGGACATCTTTTCACTTGAGAATGCAGACCCCTGCTAGCCAAACACAACCGGTTGGAGGGAAACCACCATCTAACGAACCTTTCCCTCCTGGAGGACTACCATTCTATGGTGGGCCTACCCCTCAAGGGGGACAACCCCCTTTTCATGCTCCTCCTGGAGGGCAACCTCTGATTGATAGTCATACCCCGGTCGTTAATCCACCATTGGCAGGGGGAAACCTCTGTTTGCTAGAAACCCTTCACAATCCTAGGGAGTATCTTCAGGAGGCACTTTTATTCAACCCCACGTTGGGGGGCACTTGTATCATAGCCCACTAGGAGGAGTATCAAATCCTGTTCCTTTTGGAACATCTTACGGACAACCTTATCCGGGCAGCATCCCAAACACCACCTGGAGTTCTCCGGGACAACAACCTTATCCTCCTCATGGGTCTAATGTGTATCTACCTCCGGGATATACTCCTTACCATCCTCAAGGGAAAAATGTTTATCCTCCTTATGGGAAAGAAAATCACCCAGCCTATAATGCTCAGAACCCATAGGGTTATGCAAATGTTTCTCATCGATCATCGAATCTTGCTTATCCTGGCCAGCAACAAACATATGTAGGAGGACCTACTAGTTACAACTATCCACCTAACCCAGTTTATGGTCCTACTGGTGTTCCTATGCTACACCAGTATCATTCGCAAATCAACCGATAGCTACCTTTCCTTGCGACTCTAGATTTAACAGACTTGTCTCGGTTAACTAATGATCCTATTTTTCATTCACCGGTTTGGCCAGTCATTCTAGCTAAACTTCCTTCTAATATTATGAAATTTGACATAAAATCTAGAGAAGATCCAAATAACCATGTGATGACTTTCCATTTGTGGTGTTCATCAAAATCCCTCATGGATGATTCTATACATTTGTGTCTTTTCCAATGAACACTTACAGGCTCGCCAAGAAGGTGGTCTATTGAACTACCATGTGCTTCTTTTCATAATTTCAATTCCCTTGCCATGTCTTTGCTCACGCACTTTCAACTACCTATTCGCTATGAGACGGGTATTGAACTATTGACCTCCCTTAGTCAAACTGACTCCGTGCATATCTCTGACCATATTCATGAGTGGAGACGATGATGAAGGATGATCAAGGTAATTATTCCTGACATATTATTGGCAGAATGGTTTACTAAATCACTTTTACCCCCGATCGCTCGCGATGTCGCTATGGGTGGCACAGTCATCGAGGAAGAAGCCATTGCTCAGGCTTAGTACTTAGATTTGGTTTATTCACAATCTAGTACATTGTATGATTTGCTTCTGAATGCTTCTCGAGCTAATACCGATCCATCTAAGTCGTCATCCTCATCTCATGCGGATGGTGTTATCGGTTCTATCAAAACTCAATCTACTTCCCAATCGACCACACTCTCCTCTACCTCCCCCCACACTCAAATCTCTAAGTTGAATCCAGTTCAATCTACCCCTTCACAACAATCCAGAGGTAAGAAGAAGACAAAGAATAAATAAAAAAATACCAATAACAATGAACAACCAAAAAATCAAGCTCAAACACCTGCTACCGAAAATAAGCCACAACATAAATTGAAATTCCCGTGTATCATTTGTGGTGATGATCACTACACTTGAGACTATCCACATTGCAATGAAGTGGCCAAAAAGTTTCCAAGGAAATTCACAACCCGTTGTGCTTACTTAGCCTTTTCCACAGCAACAATCCATGGTTGCTCAAACCCCCTCTCCTAGGGGCAGTTCTAGCCATCCTCATGATGAGGCCTCAATGAGTGCACATATTTATATGTTTAATGGGATTAATTTGAACACTCGTTCTAAGACATACGACACACAAGGTAATCCCGACAAAGGAAAATACACTAACGGTACCGGTACTTTATCGGATCTATCACCATCCTATGCTATTATTCCATCGGTTAATCCTCCATCTAAACCACTTAAGATTGAGAAACCCACGTTCGACTCTATCTTACTCCCTCCTAAGAGTACTATCCGCAAAGGTACTTTTAATCCTAGTCCACGTGCCACCTAGAACTACAACATTGTTGAAGATTTGGATCAAGCACCATGTGTTATGTATATGTTAGAAGTTCTACAACACTGCCCCAGTCAATGCAGAACACTCTTGGCTTCTATTGGCGCTATTGATCCTGAGTCGTCCAACCATATCATGTTTAACCTGGACAATTATGCATCTCGACTCTCCCACCAACTTGCTTTCCAAGTTGATGTTGTTGTTCACAATCAACAAATACACCGACCTATCTTGGATGAGGGAGCCTCTACTTGTGTCATGTCTTTGGCATGTTGGAAATGTTTAAAATCACCTTCACTTAACAAATCCACAACGATGTTACACACCTTTGATGGGCGAGGTTTTCATCCCCATGGGATTTTATAGTCCCTGCCCATCCAATTGGGTGGAAAAATTGTTATTGTTGATGTCAAGGTGGTCGATGCTCCCCTTGATTACAACTTGTTACTTGGAAGAAGTTGGTTTTATGCTATGACTGTCATTACCTCATCGGTCTTTTGATATGTACAATTTCCTCATCAGGGAAAAATTGTCACTTTTGATCAATTGGATTTTTGCATGACCGATGCTCGCGCTCCCGCTACCAACAATATTCCTTTCTTGGGAGACCACAAGATCATGTATGAAAGCATTGGTGTTGGCTTACTAAAATATTCTAGCCTCATGGGTACCTTTCCTACACCACTTCCACCGACTACACATCATATTTCCACCGTCAATATGATTTCGATCGTAGCTTATCAATCTTTGGAATCATCTGACCCTTGGATACCTAGTCCATTGGAATTTGATGCACTAGGTGACACTGCGCCACTTAGTTCAGCCGAAACATCATATGTTTCTATCCAATCCACTGCTCCCTCTTCGGATGACCAACATCTATTGGCACCCGACAATCGATCGATGCCACCATAGTTAAGTTCCTTGTCATCTGTGATCAACTACATTTCCCCAATTTTTCCTTCTGATGAATCTATTCTGGAAATGCTTCACATTGATAAGTTTCCTCGGGATAATAACCATCACTAATCCTCTTTTCTTCCCCCTCTTGAAGACATTCGGGAAGATATACACTCTATCTCCCCTCCTGATGTTGATTTTCCATCATCTCCCATGATTTCAACTTCTAATGATTTGGATCCAGTAGTGGACATGGTGATCTCTTCGGTAGGCCTGTGGAACCTGATCTCCTTACCCCTATCGCAACCCTCGACATGTGTTCCTTCTAGAGTAATTTTCTTCCATCCAGTGAAAATCTCTTAGAAGCCATGACTGAGTCTCGTCCCTTGACATGGTGTCCTTCCAGAGCGTTATTCTCTTGGAAGCCATGATCAAGGAGAAGCTACGAGCATAGTTTCTCTTCTCTGTAGCAAGCTCGCTAAAAACTAAAACAGAGGCTTTGATCATAGTTTTCCTCTCTGTAGAAATCTCATTAAAAAATGAAACAACAATCATGGGATCGAACTTGAAACCTTGAGCATAGTTATTTTCCTATGTCAAGCTTGTTAAAAAATGAAATAGTCACCTCTATTGAACCTTCTTTTCATCCACCCTTCTCCTTTTTCTCATATAGTAGAGAAATTTGTAACAACCTCAAAGGCGGTGAATGAATTGAAGCTTGGAGGGCATGTCTCCATCCTTTGATGATCATTCTGGAGTAAATCCACTAGCCTTCAAGATAGGGGCATACCAAGCTTAGTATTTGTTCTTTCTCGTGCTCGTAAATACATGAGAATGCATTCGAGTAAACTTTTATCTCTTTTTCGGACTTGTATGGATACACAAAAAAGGAACCCCCTGGAGTCATCTTTAAGCTCTTTTCAGACTCTCTAAACATGAAAAGATTGTCGAGTGATATTGCTTCCTTTCACACTCGTTAAAAGGTTTGAAAGGGCATCTTTCGAGTGGTAGTTTATCTCTTTTTCACCTCGTGAGACTAACATTACGAAAAAGGACCACATTGGAGTCGTCTTTAAGTCATTTTCAGACTTTCTAAATATGAAAAACCACTGAGTTTACCTTCTCTAGACTTGTGAAACCATCATACATTGAAGGGCCCATACGGGACCAGACCCTTACTTCTTCCAGTTCATTAAAAAAAGGAAGAGGGAATTACTGAAGGTAAGTTATATCGAGCATATGTTACCCTCCTCGAGCTCATTAAATAAAAAAGAGGTACTCATCTATCTGGATGGGGGGGAAATTGAAAGAAGCAAGCCAAACAGTTCTTGAGAATGTCACCAATAATCCTTACAGTCGCCCTTGAACATGACACTTTGTTTTTGCATGCATTTTAATCCTCTAAACCTCTGCATTGAACCAATCCTCTAAGTTTTTGTACTCCTTTGGGTCACCTGACGAAAGTCACATAATCTATTGCATCATCATGTTTTGGTCCATGTCCTGTTTCTATTGTTGTGCCTCAATGTTCAAGGGAAATATCTACCTCGAGAGTCAGCCATCCAAAATATCTTGTTTCAATACCCGTGTTAGTCCATTTGATCCACCAATTACATCTCTGTGTCAGTTTCATGTTGTTGATGGGGGATACATCAAGGCCCTCCTGCGACAAGTCTATCCCTGTCGACCTCAACACATTATCCAGGAATTAGACCTAGAAACCAATTAGTACCTTGGGACCTTCATGCCTTAATGGAAGGCCTCCTCATGTCCAATAGTGGATTAACATCATTGACCTCTGATCGGATGATTCCACAGATGTTCGACTTCAACTCATCTATTCACGTTCATTGGAATGTACTAAGTACCTTGGGAATCATTGACATCAATGGTGATCTCCCTCGCACTTGTTAATGGTTCACCTCATTGATCGATAATGAAGTGGTTTCTGCCATGTTTGACATCGAAACATATATTCGCATGGTTAGATTTGTACTACATCAGGATCGGTAAGATGACCCTGGGTTGAGTCATCACTCTTGTATGTACTTTGCCAAGGTTGTGACATAGGTTTATTTGAACATTGACATGTATACTATTACATAGATTGACTTTGTATTGGTCGTGGCTATGTCTTGACATATCGTAGCTCCACTGCGTATTTTTCATGGCTGCAACCAGTTCAGGTCATGCGAATATAGATCCACATTGTATCTTCGATGGCTATATCTCTTTGTCAATATAATTATGGATCCTTAGTGTATTTATGGCAACCATACCTTGAAAGTCTCTATCACTCAAGCATAGGTATGCCTACCTTGGGTTTGAAGCATGTCTTAACATTTGTTTGATGGTCGTGTGCAACTTCTGTCAGGTTCTCTGAGTCTGTACCCTTGCTTGAAAGTCTGCAAAGCATTTCAGTTATCAGTTCCCGTCTTCTAACTTCATACTTTGGGGTGCAATCTATTACACATCAAAATTACTCATTACAACAATGGCCTAGTGTCGTCGTTATCAATATTACAAGTGTTGCATTTTGGTCACAAGTGTCGCAAGTGTCAGAAAAGAGCATACTGCCATACTGTCTATGTCATGCCTATAATGACATTGGAGGGACACTTGAAATACCTCAAACAACTGATTTGGAAGAAGAGGAATGGGTTAACAAAGTTTTTAAAGCTTTTGCCACTGAAAATCCACTCAAAAGACATTTTTGGAGAGGAGTGCTCCCCTATACACTGACAGGGAGTGTTGGCGCTCTGTGCACCCTTTTAGGGGAGCGCTATAACACTCGAGTGCCCCTTTTGGGGAAGCGCTGCCTTTTCTGAGCGAGTTTTGACTTGTTGAGGAAAATTAGGAAGAGATCCCTTCAATCTCTGAAGGCAGTTGGATTCTAATCCTTGGGCAAGCCATGATCTTAGGGAAGATCCATAACTGAAGGAGGAGAATCTTCAACTTACCCCAAAGATATCTCAAGTGGTTGGGCCTCTCCAAGCCTATATAAGGAGGACTTTTCATGGTGAAAGGAGGATGAAAAAGTATTGTGAAGCATATAACTTATGATCTCATGCGGAAGATTTCATTTGGAACATCAACATTCCGTGTGTGGACTATTTAAGCAAGGGTTTGGACAAGGAGCTCTTGATGAAGCTGTTGCACTCACATCTATGGTTGTAAGTATTCTTCATTGTTGTTCTCATTAATACAATCAATTCTTGGCCTGTTTCTTTCAAACTTGTACTTGTTCCATATAAGTTTGTCTACAGTAGATGGATCTATGTTTGAGCTAATCTCAGTAGAATAGAAAGTCTTTTGTACCTTTGTTTGTTTTGCAGGACCTATCAAGGAGCTCAAGATCGAAGCTCAGCCTCGACTTTGCAAGGACAAACATCATTCATAAGGTACATATCTTCCCCTTTCCCATTCATTCATTAGCTTGATTATATCTAAAAGGAAGTCAGTGTCCATGTTAAGCACTTTCTTTCTTGGTCTTCGGAGTCTAGGGACCTTGAGAGAATCCACTTGTCCACAGGGGGATTTCTCTTCAACAAGTACAATTTAAAACATTTTTCAACTTATACTTAAACCATTCAATTATATCCAATGAGCAATGAACAATAGTATAAGAGTTATACCAATACACCACAATACACCATGCACAATATATGAGAAATAATCAATAATTATTGTTCAAGGAAAGTAATGACTTCCAAAGGTGGCTACAGCTTCCAAATGTAAAGGGAGGGATAAAACTCCAAGAGGGAGATACAATCCTACAATATCAAGAGAGAGTTGAACTCTCCATCCCTGCCCCTTCCTTCCACCCAAGAATATATGAGAAATAATAAAACTTTACATTAAATCATCACCATCAACCAATCATCACATAGAACCTGATAATGCTTCCTGAGAATTCTTCAATTTTTGAACTTCTTCAATTCATGGAGTACTCTTGTCCTATGGAGAATATTACTCAATGTATTCTCTGAAACTCCTCCAAGTTTCACTCCTTGAATCCTCTCCAAACAGGAGTTATAGGGAGAATGGTAGACCTTGTTCAATTCTGGTTTATTTAGAAGACCAAACTTATATAGAATGCCCCGTGCTCAATATTTAACATCCGATTATGAAACTCGCACACAAGTAACTATAGTCCGTAATATTTCCAATGCAATTTGTCCTATGTCATTTTGATTCTCGGTGAAGAATTTATGACTATTTTACCCGAAACACCTGTTTATTGACTAGCTTTAGGACTGGTCACAAACCCTATCTTCCACAGAGTGTATCTCTATAATTATAGCGAATCAAGAGATGAACATTTTACCACAGGTACCTTGATATGTCTTCTCAATACCATAGCAATTTCACCATCTGAATCATTCTAGAAAAAAAAATATAGCAAAAATGGTAAGATGACCTGAAAATAACATACCTTAGAACACATCACCAAAAGACTTCGTCCTCCCTTGAAATCTGGCCTTCGTTACTTCTGATTTCCTCTGAAATTCGACTTTTGTATCAAATGAATGTATAATGATATTTATTTATACCATTTATGTCACTTTCTTTTAACATTAGGGACCTGACACTTTCTTATTTTGTAATTCTTTTCATTAATTATCTTCACGGCCTACATGTACTTCCTTCTTCAATTCACTTTGTCATCTTCAAAAATTCATTTCCCCTCAACCATGAGGATCCACGTGACGTGCCACATACTACCAGAAACAACATGATGTATACTATCCATCCATGGGTGTTGTATTTGCATGTGCATTTTCCTTCATGTCCTAATACCTTCATCAATCTTGCGGTCCAAAACCCATGACTAGGGTTGACATCAATGACAACAACCAATCTTCGAACACTATCAATAAAGGTATTATTTCGGTGTTGCGGTTTCATCTATTGTGTTTTTTCATTGTTATTCTCTGCAATATTTTTGTTTTAAACTATTATAATAGATTTGGTACCTTACACAATTGTTCCTCGATCCTCTTATACAGTTTGCAACTTCTATCACTTGCCTCCTTCAGCACCTTGATGTTCCTAATTCCAACACTCACTATCCATCGTAGAAACTTTGGCAATCCGACACTCCACTTGGTGAAAATCATTCGTCGTTACATGATCATTAGCTATGACCAATGGTTACAACACTGTGGAAAATCCATTTGCGTCATAGAATCATTTGCTAATACCAATGGCTACAACACTATGTGAAATTCACTTGTCATTGTTGTTCTCTCCCTGTCTGGCATGCATGCAAAGGGTTCATCAATAACGATGTTTGATCATTAATCCACAATGATCAATGATAAAATCTTCTGTCTATAGGTCAATGAAATATGTGGTCGCCCAAATGTTTGTGACAACCCCTCACTCTCTTTGCAAAGAACCAACAACGTGTGCCTTGTTGTCATACGCATGCTCGTCTTGGAATTGTGATACAGATTTGCATAGCCCACTCTCACAAACACATTCAAGCATGGATTCAACCACATAGGATTAAACCTTAATTAATAAGATATCACAATATACAAACATGGATACATAAAATACACAATCTTTATTAATATCGAGCTCAATTTCATTACACATACATCCTCTCTGGGCTTGACCTCGATTTTACATTGTGTAGACCCCCCTTTTTAAAAACATATCTTAGAATTTAAATGACACAATACAATATGAATCAGATCATTGAAAGAATCCGATCAAATCCCTAAGATCACTTACGATCCCTATAAATTGGAAAATCACTAACAAACAGTTAACAAACTCAATTGAATCCTAAGAAATCGTGTCTTGATAGCCATGTTGTCTTTTGGATGGTCTCGAAATTTCAATTTTGATTTGGGATCATTTTTCTCGCATCAGACTCCTAAGGTTAAAAAAAAAATCATGATCTCCTCATCATGTGCTTATGTTGTTGCTTCCATGTTCACTCTCTCTATGCTTTTCCTTCTTTTCTCATGCTTCATTGAGCTTCTTCACAAGCTCAAAGCTACAACCAAGCCTATGTAGCAATCCTCCGCACTTTCTATGCAATACCTCACCAAACTTCCTCTTGAGCTTTGGCCTTTTGGCATTACTCGTTCTCTCCTCTGGAACCATTTGAGCACTCATTTTCTCTCGGCGTTTGCACCTACCCACTTCACGCAGAGACATCTTTCCCTGGTTTGATACAACTTGATGAAAATCAAATCCGGGGTCCGTCAAATTGAACTTTTTATGAGCTTTGATCCTCAGACCCGTGGGTTATATCCCATGAAATAGACTGCAACCGAGTCCAGGAAACAATAAAACTTGACATCTTCACCAACACACCTTGAATAAAATGGAGTCCTTGTATCTCAATCATCCAAATGAAGTTCACAGGAACTTCATTACAATCATTCCTCGATCCCCTTATATAGTTCACAGTTTCTGTCGCTTGCATCTTTCAGCACCTTGATGTTCCTAATTCCATCACTCATTCTCCATCGTAGAACCTTGGGCAATCTGGGATTCCACTGGGCACAAATCATTTGTCATTGCACGATCATTGTCTAGGACTAATGGTTATAACACTGTGCAAAATTTATCTGCATCGCACAATCATTGGTTGAGTCGAATGGCTATAACACTGTGCGGAATTCACTTGTCATCGTTGTTCTCTCCTTGTTTGTCCTGCGCGCAAAGGATTCATCAATAACAATGTCTGATCATTAATCCATGATGATCAATGATAGGATCTTCTCTCAATAGGTCGATGAAATATGTGGTCACCCAAATGTTTGTGACAACCCCTCGACTCTCTTTGCGAAGAACCATCAACTTGTTCCTTGTCGTCATACCCCTTCTCGTCTTGGACCTCTGATACAGATTTGCACAATCCACTCTCACACATGCATTCAAACATGGATTCAACCACACAGAATCAAACCATAATTAATAAGATATCACAATACAGAAACAAAGATACAGATCTGCACAATCCACTCTTACACATGCATTCAAACATGGATTCAACCACACAGAATCAAACCATAATTAATAAGATATCACAATACAGAAACAAAGATACATAAAATACACAATCTCTGTTAATATCGAACTCGATTTCATTACACATGCGACCTCTCTGGGTCTGGATCCGATCAGATCCCTAAGTTCACTCACGATCCATAGAAATTGGAATATCACTAATAAACAGTTAACAAACTTGATTGAATCCAAGGAAATCTAGTCCTCATGGCCATTGTGTCTTGTGGAAGGTCTAGAAATTTCAATTTTAACTTGGGGTGGTTTTGCTCGTGCATCAAATATACCCGGAAAAGAACCAAAAACTTAGAACGTGGCAATATTAAGGATCTAAAATCTTCGCCTTTTCTGTGGTTCGTAACAGAAAGTTTCCACTCTTGTTCTATTTTTTATGACTTTAGCATCTATAGTCTCTAAATGGAAAGTTTATTTCTTGCTGGATCTTTTGTTTTCTACATTTTAGGACAAATTCCCACCTAACGTTTTGAATTAAGCCTTGCTTCTCTTCTCTTCGAATTTTATTCCTGTCGTTCTTATCTTATCAACCACAGTTGAGAATAACGCAGAAAAATGGAGAAGGAAAGCTAATCGTTCTTATGTTATCAAAAGCAGTTGACAATAACACTGAAAGGAGAATGAAAAGTCAAAATGTTGTGATATCCAAGAATGAGGAGAAAAAAACAATCATGGAGAAGGAGAGATGCAAGTGTGAAGGTAGAATGTAGATGTATCAGACACCCTAGATATTAAACAATGCTTTAGCTGACTCTCATTTTGGTCAAGAACTACTACAAATTTTGATATGAGTGTCCAGCGGTATTAACTAACTACCTAAAGTTAGTAGCATGATGCTAAATAAATAATTAATTGTAAATTTTGATATGATGTCGACCACATGATGCAGCGGTATTAGCTACTTACCTAAAGTTAGTAGCACAGTGCTACATAAACTATTGTGCGATTACCAATGCTACCTTCCATGCATCCACTCTCAAACTCAAATAACTGTTAATGCACAATCAATTTCTGTTGTTAAACTAAAATTACTATTAACGCACACTCAATTGTGAGAATGCCCATGCTCGGTTCGATGCATGCGCTATCCAACTCAATATACTACTAATGTTTTCACAGTGCATTGAATGTGTAAAATAAACTATGTCCGACACGATGTTGCCAATTTCCTTCAGAGTAGTCACGAATAGCGCACCGATACTGACCCTTTATTTCTTTGAGACAAGTAATGTACAGACACGATATTGCCTATTTCCGTTAGTATTCACTAATAGAGTATTCGTATCGGTATTTTATGGCGATTAAAATATAGTTTGTTTTTCAGTATTTATTGTTGCAGCAAGTGGTATATACATTGTTGAATATATTCTTATTGTATATATCAAGATGATCTGATGTTCTATATATCACTTGCAACAGTATTGAATGTTGTTTAGTAGGATGTTGTCTTTGTATTTCTTTGAAACAAGTACAGGTGGTATATACAGCTTGAGTGGGTTTAATGGTTAAGAATATGTATTTTTTATTAAGAGGTTACAAATTCAAATCCATCATTTAAATGTTTTAACCATAAGAATTATTTTATTTTCAATTGTCATATATATTGAAATATTTATTTATTACTAATACTTTTTAAAATGACATGTGTTAACTCCGTATTAAGCATTGAAGGAATTGCACATCTCCCTCTTATGAGATGTAGAAAGCACTTATGTTGATATGAAAGAATTTCACTTAAAGGTGAATGTTGATATAAAATTACTTTACTTAAGGTGGATGTTAAATTTTTTTAAATCTCACTTGTCAACTTTCAATGTTATATATATAAAGATGATATTAAAATATGTGGCAATAGAAATACTTTATTTATGGCTCACGTTGATTTTTTTTTTTAAATGTCACATGTCAACACCATAATACTAAGCATGGAAGGAACTATGCATCTCCCTCTTTCCATAATACTAAGCATGGAAGGAATTATGCATCTCCCCTTTTTGAGAAGTAGAATGTATCTATTCACCAATTTTTATTTTTTTTTTACTTTTAATTTCTCACTCTTTATATATATCTAGAGATATTTTACTTAAGATGAATATTGAAATATTTTATTTATGGCTAACATTGAAATAATTTTTTGTTATTATTTTTTTTGTTATTAATATTTTTTTGTTATTAATAATTTTTTGTTATTAATATTTGTTATTAATATTTTTTTTAATATTTTACATCTAAGTTATAAAAAACACTTTTCAACACAATAATATGTTTTGGTGGATAAAAAATTTAAAAATAATATCTACATTCATGAATTAAAAACTTATAATATAATATATTTACTAAAAGTAAAAAAAAATTATTTAACTTAAAATTTTATTTTTATATTAAAAAATATTAAAAAAAGTGTTTTTAAATTAACATAATAAAATGAATCTAAATATGATCATTTAGGTTTCTGTGGTGAGAGATTTGTTCAGAAAGTGTCGGAAGAACCACAGTTCTTTTGAGAGCTTGTCGATGTTTCAGATCCACACCAGGATCCATCTTCAGGACAAAAAAACCTGAGGAAAAATAAGAGAGGAACCCCAAATAAATAATGATGAGGCTGGTGGAAAACTAAGGTCGGTTGAGTGAAACCCTAGATTTGAGGAGATTTTTCAAAAAAGTATTTAATAGTGGTTTAGTTAATTAATGGGTTAAGTGGTTTAATTTGATAACCCAACGGTGCTAATATTAAATTCTAGGTTAAATCTAGGGTTAATTTGATGAGGTAATATTAATATTATTAGTGGTTTAATTTGATAACCATATGGTGTTATTATTAATGTTAAATTTTATGTTAGTTATAGGTTAAATTTAGGGTTGATTTAATGAGGTGGCATTAATATTATTATTGTTACCCTAGGTTTGAGGAGAATTTTCAAAAAATATTTAAAAGTGATTTAGTCAATTAATGAATTAGGTGGTTATAAATTTTAAAATAAGTATTAAATAGTGGTATAGTTAATTAATGGGTTAAGTGGTTAAATCCGACCATGTTAATATTAAATTATAGGTTGAAACTAGGGTTAATTTGATGAGGTAGTGTTAATATTATTGGTGGTTTAAATTGATAACCCTATGGTGTTATTATTATTAATATTAGTTTTATGAATCTAAATAACTATAAAATATTCATATAATTTTTATTATTTTAAATGTAAATCTAATTAATTATAAAATATTCATATAATTTTTATTATTTTAAATAAAAAATAAAATTACTTTAAAAATACATTTATTTTATTTTATTTTATTTTTTGAAAATTTTAAATTATACACATAGTTATAAAAAATTAACATAAATTTATAAAAAATAACATAAACTTAATTTAAAACCATAAAAAGCAAACCATAATTTTTATTTTTTATCTTTCAATACATTTTAAATCCATAATATTTGCGTGAAAGGTGTTAATGTAAAATGGTCAATAACATAATAAAGTGAATATAGTTAACTATAAAATATTCATATAAAACATACTAACGTGAATCTAC
The DNA here is from genome assembly GCA_009831015.1 of Picea engelmannii. Classification (NCBI taxonomy): domain Eukaryota; kingdom Viridiplantae; phylum Streptophyta; class Pinopsida; order Pinales; family Pinaceae; genus Picea; species Picea engelmannii. The sequence goes on along the minus strand of ML779203.1, from coordinate 1,111,641 downwards.
TTAACTATAAAATATTCTTATAATTTTTTAATTTTTATTTATTTACATAAAAATTAAAATTTTTATTAAAAATATATTTATTTAATTTTTTATTTTTATTTTTATTTTAATCTCACTTTTAAATTATACACATAGTTATAAAATGATAACATAAAGTTAATCTAAAACCATAAAAGAAGCAAATCATGATTTGGCTATGTATGTTTTTATATTTTATATTTTTATAATACTTTTTAAATCCATAATATTCCTAAATTTGCATTGAAAGGTGTTAAATTAAAATGGAAAATAGTTTTAGTATAGCATTGTAAAGAATTTTAATAGATATTATTTATGACATGTTTATTTATTTAGGATATTTTTTTTTAAAATGAAGTTTTACATTTTATTTTATTTATTATTTAAGTAATATTTTTAAATTTTAGTAATATTTTAATAATAATAATAATAATAATATAATTTTAAAGTCATGATTAGGTTAGACATTAAATTGGTGTATGGAATTTTCTTGTTTGTGGGAAAAGAGACCTCCTCTACGCAATGATTTGATTGCTAAAATTTACAGAAATATACATACCCTACCTGTCATGGTCCTACAATCTTCCCAAGGTTTCACCTCACACCTAAGGGTCATGCAACATCGTGACATTTCATTTTAACAATTTAACCAAACTAAAACCTACTTCGTATAGACTACGCCTTGCTATAGGACACACCCATACTTTGTCCTAAGTCACTTATTCAATTACTTGTTTTCTTTCCTTAACCTATTATAGAGTTCTTATACTTAGCCAAAAATAAACCTAGAACATGCAACCATAGCAGTGGAGGTACATAAGATATGAACAGGCAGCCAAACCGTCCTATTACCCAACTTTTATCACAAAAGACAACAGTGTGTTGAACCTTCAGTTCATGCCACACAAAAGAAGAATTACATGGTGCTTCTACTTAGTTTTATCCAACAATACACTTGTGCCAAATATAAAAGACATATCTTCGTCATCCCCACCCTTGTGAATCCCTTCATGACATGGTCAAATACTTAGAAAAGACACTTGTCTTTCATGCTTTAATTATGTGGTTCATGTTGCCCTTGCCTTAGTTCGTTTGACCCCTCACTTGGCTGCCAAACTTAAGTTATTTTCCAACTTGATTGCCTTTGTTTTTTGTCTTCATCCTTGTGCTTATATAAGCACTTTCCCATATGAACCATCACATCTCTTTCCCATGAGTCGATCTTTCATTTGGAAATTTGTTTGCATAACCATTCTATAGACTTTCATTTAAGGTGCATGTGTCCCTTAGGTGAGTCAGGCCAACTCACCTTAGTGCACCCTCCTTGACTTAGTCGACTTGTTTGTTTAGTTAGTCATCCAAGTCTTTCCCACAACATTTTGTCAAGCCTCGCATGGTTTAACTTACATGTGTTTCATGACACCTTGGTTAGAATCCCCTTGGCATGTCGCACACCCAAGGAAACCGAGCCCCCCCACTATAAGAATCCATCGTCGCACTTTGTTTTTTCTGGTACGCTCATACCACTTCCCTTATTCAACAACCCCAACTTCCAAAGGTCACAACAATGCCAAGCCGGTCAGGTGCACATGTCTTTAGTTGGGGGTCTTACATCCCCCCCCACCTAAATTTGTTGTCGACCCTAGAAACACCTACAAAACATGCGATATCCATGTCTTATCAAACTCATGTCTCCATTTGCGACTAAGTCGACTTGGATACCCCAAGTCTCATGCCACTAGAAACCATAAGTTTCCATGCGATGGAAACTCCAAGTTTCCCTTTGTCATATCAGTTCATATATCTCATGCACAATATCTTCCCAAAGTCAGTCCAACCTCTTCTCCTAAAAAATGAATGTCCTCCACCCAAATTTGCTTCATCAACCCATGCATCAAACTATCATCCATGACCACATGCAATTTTTCATACTGTTCTATCCAAAGTTCCAACTTTTCCCTCAATGTTGCACATTGTCGTTGTCTGTTGCGATGACTCTTAAACTTCTTAAGTATTGAACTCTACATGATCATCACTGCCTCCATACTCCAACCCAAGTCCATGGTTTCTCACATAGATAGATCCCACATCTTGGACTAGTCAAGTGATCAGTCTAGTAGTCACATCCAATCTATGAGTATGCACATCCCCACATTATCAAAGTTGTTTCTGTCTACAACTCTCGTTAGTCTATCCAACTCCTAGTTCAATGCAAAGTTATTCACCTTCTTTGAAAATTTTCTAAGTCTTCAACTAGACTCCACAACTGTTGCCAAGCTATTCAACTTTTGTTTCTGTTTTACCGTGTTGACTTTTGTCTTTCACAATACAACAATTGTTGTCTTCGTCGTGTTGGAGAAACATCCCAAACTTCCTCCAACTCACCAAGTATTTTTCCTTCAACTATTGTTGTGGCACCTTTCTCCAAGGTGCTCAAGGTTGCACTGCCCACTTCCTAGGAAACACACCCCCTCCAAACTTCTAAATAGATAAGGTACTCTTAGAGGCATTGACAATGTGCCTGGTATATGCTATGTGCATAAGTACCTAAGGAACAACCTGACTTCCTTTAGTAAGAAACCAAACTTCTCAAGTTGTTTAGCATCAAGCTCAAAGTCACAGGTCCCCATCACTCATCATCTACAAAAGTTTACGATTTTTTTGGGGTCTCGGTATTCTCTACCCACTTCCTCAACATCCTCTAAGTCAAGTTGAGTGAGTTCCTTCATGCCCTCATTTGTCTCAAAACTTAGATATTTTTGTCTAAGTTAGTCATCTAACCAATCCTCCTCAACTTCATCGCAAACCTACTAGCAACATGGTGACTCAGGCCGCATTTCCTGTCCGATGACTTGTGAAAGTGTTGTGATGGTCGACTTCAACTTGTCATTATGAAATCCCTTCTTGTCATGTAGTCTCTGAAACCAACCTCCCTTCTCCAAGGAAAACGTTTTTGATATCTCCAATTTTTCTAACCTTCATTCACTTCATTCTTCTTAACTAATGACACTAAAGGGAACTATGGATAGAACCACCTCTTGTTATTTCATCACATCACAATGTCTTTCCACACTTTCGCAAAGTCCCTCAATCAACCTAATCGCAACACTTTTTCGCTTCTTCCCAAGGTTTCTCTTCATCGTCATGGGCACAATTGGCATTTTGACTTCATCCAAAAACACTAAGTAACCCTCATGTGGCACGAGAACTTCCTTGGAAAACTTGATAAAATCTTGCCCCAAGATCATCACATGATCATTCAACAAATTTACCATCAAATCCCATGTTCCAAGCCAACTCCCGACTTTCAATTGTGCCAAACAAACTACTCATGTCATCGATTTCATCGTTGAGTTGACCACCTTGATGCAACCATACTTCTCTCAGGTTGACAATGGAGTGATGTACCAATCCATTCACTTATGAAAATGTGAGTCATGCCAGTGTCAACCAAGGCTACCACATACATCCCACTCATTGTCGTTTCCACAAAAAAAAGTATGGATATTCCATCTTGTGGAGATTGTCCATAGTCCCTTGCCTTGACTCATCCAGACGCACTACCAGCTCCTCTAAACCTTCCACCATTTCCTTTGATGGCTTTGGATGCGGATTGCCTACTTCTTCCAAGGCTATGAGCTCCTTCTCCACAGGCTAAAATTGGTTTTCATCCATCCATTCCAACTATTCCTTTAGTGGGAAATTTGTTGTGAAAGGGTTAAGGTTACAAAAGAAACAATGAATTGGCTTGCCTCTATGATTAACTAGTTCAAACTACCTCTATACCATGACCTAACCTATGATTAACTAGTTCAAACTACCTCTATACCATGACCTTTCATGAGCTCCTCATTGCATGATTTTCACTACACACTGACTTGCTTCATCTTTGGACAATAATTTTCAAAACGGTGTCCCAAACACACTTCACATATGATAGAGCTAATGTATTCAACCGAATTCAGTTGTTTGGTGATGTTAGTGATGACGGACATGACACCCATCTCCTTAGGAAAGTCTAAATCATCCATTGAGAGAGTCTTTAGTATTTCATCCCACGATGTGGTGATCTACCTGATCTTCTCTAAGTTTTCGTTGGATTCTTCCATGCTCACCTATAATTATCCATCAATGTTCTTCTTCACATTGCCATCGGTCATCACCTCCATCATGTATCTATCTCTCTTTTTACACATAACTTGAGTTGTTCCTAAGATATTTCAACATCTTCCTTGGTTGATAGATTCTTATTCACAACTTGACTGTCCCCAAGACATTTTCCTTAGACTGTCCAAACCTGGAATAACCTTATATGACTCCTTCAACCAGGTTACCCTAGTCTTATGTCTTCACAGTTCATGATCATACCTTCTCCAAGGTGCACCCCACTACAAGATCAAGAGTTGTGATGAATTTGTCTATTTTCAAGTCATGCTCTAATAACATATGTCGTGATGATGATTGTTGGGCTCGCGATTTGGTTAATTTAATGATGATGATTAAATCATTTTTGGCCAATATTATATGTGTATTTTCCTATTTTGAAGAAGTTTTGAAGGATTTTTGTATCAAATCGCCATAGCTTACACCAGGTACATATGATTGATGTTTTATGATGGTTTTAAGTATAATTTAACATGATTTAATGATTCCAAGATGCTAATTCATGATCTGTGTGTCACAGGGAAAAATCACATGGCATTTTCCCATCCAACAAGTCATCTGATACTTCATCTAGCACTATTACAGGAAGCTAACTTAAATATTAATTTATGGGAGAATGAAGTGGAATTTGAAAAATCCGGCACATGGGTTTTGTGCGTAATATGCCCAATTAGGTCCAATGAGAGTTGTTTCTTGAAATTATGAATGGATTGAGAGTAGTTTATGGATTTCAATTTGGCATCTTGTACTCCATCCAACACTACGCCGGACACTCCGTCCTGCACTAAAACCGTGGGCGAGTTGTCGGTTATCATATCGGTGGCTAGTGATGGGAAAATCAGCGACATGGGTTTTTCTTATTCTCACGGCCTTCAACTACTGAGCTTCTGGCAAATTGGATTGGGTTGTTATGTTGAGATTTTATTGTCTCGCTTGGTTTCTAGAAGCCACCGACGGTTAAGACGCATTAAGTGTAATTTATTATTTTTAGAGGAGGTCGATCCTTCCAGTGGTCGACCTCTCATCTTGTAACCTCTATAAATACCACAACAGTGGTCAGACAAATAGAAAAGGATAGTTAAGCTCATAATTGTGAAGCTACCTTTGTTTTTCCATTTCAAGACATTTTCTCTAAACTATGTAAAACTATGTTTTTAATTTAAAATGTTGAAATCGTGTTGCTTGAGCTCGTGATTCATTGTTGAGGAGTAGCCACAACCTGCTGGGGGGGGCACCAGTGGTATGGGTGAATATTCAGTCAATTAGCTTGTGAATTCAGGTAGTGTAGTTGTCATTTCTTGTATTTCTTGTACATGAGTTTTTATTATTTTTACTTATTGTATAATTGTTGTTCATAGTTTAATTGCTTCAATTTCTTTTTGCAAGTTACTTATGAATGATAGTGTTAATATGCCATGAATTTTTAATTAATAGGATATAGCTTGCAAGCTTAGATACTAACTATTTTGTGTGATTAGATGCTAGTTTGAATTTCTGCAAATTAAAGTAGAACAGAGTATTGGGTTAAAACAGAGTAGAACATAATTAATAGTTTCTTTGGCAAGTTTTGATGGATGGATAATTGTTAGTTTTAGTTTTGATTTATAGTTTTCTTATTTAATTGCTACTTAGTTTTCTTATCTAGTTGTTATTTAGTTTTCTTATTTATTCTCTCGTTATATGCTAAAATAGAAATAGGATTTGAGTTATGTCATTATGAGTATTTCCCTTTGCAATTTAAATTGTTAAAATAGGATTAGTTTAATTTACTTTATGCAATTTTCATTCTAGATCTAGATTGCAATTTTAATTCGAAGTTTGATTATTGAGTTTAGTTTTTAGTTATGAATCTCTAGTAGTATGAATTTGATTACATTAGCATAGAATGCAATTGAATTAAATAGAACAGTGTTTTCATATTGTTGATGACTAGTGAATAAATTGAAGAATCACATGGATTTGTAGGGTAGTTGATGTTTCTTCTATAATGGCTAAGTTCTCATTAGATTGTATAATTCATACTTTTCACTCTGCTATAAAAGTCAATATTGAGTTTATCCCTCTTGATTTATAGTTAATTGTTAAATGCCATTGTGATATCATAAGACACCGACGACATAACTATCAACACTAGATTTGAAGATTTCTTGTTTTTGTAGATTAGAGAATAGTTTTTTTGCTTTGGTAGATTAAAGAATAGTTTCTTATTGTAGATTAAAGATATTTGTTGATTACTTTTATTGTCATGATGCTTTGAATATAGTAGATTAAGATTTCCTTTCGTAAATTAGAAGTAATTATGAATTTTAAGTTAAGAATAGAGTTCACTTTCTTATTAGTTTGATTAGTTCCTTATTGAGCATTTTTTATTAGTTTACTTGTTGTAGGAGTTACCATAGGTTAGTTATTTGATTGCTTATTTACTTGTTGAATATGTTTCCATAGGTTAGTTTGAATAGGGTAGTTGCTTGCTTATTTACGTGCTTTAATAGGATAATTGCTTGCTTGTTCATTTGCTTACTTGTTGTTGTTCATTGAATTCAAATAGATTAATTAGATTAGTTTGTTTTTGTTATTGCTCATTAAACAGATTAAATAAATAGTTTTCTTTTTCTTATTGTAATGATTAATTTAACTTGCTTAAAGTAGGGTTTTCATTTGCTTTCTTAGAACAATCCATCGATCCATTGTTCAAAAGTAACTTCGGATAAATAGTTTAAGTTTCATGATAGGATTTGATCATTAATAGTCTTTGCTTGAATAGATTAGCCCTTAGATAGCCCATTTATTTAATTAGACTATACTGCCTCTAGCCTTTCTGCCTTGGCACATACAGTGCTACAACTCTAAGTTTACTTACCCCAGGTTGACAATTTAATTGAGGGGTTTTAGTGCATATAAAACTCTCATTATTTTTGGCATCATTGTCGGTGAGTTGTCTTAATGTAAGAGATAGTTAGGAAATAGATCATTTGTAAACCTTAGCATTAGTTTGGTGGCGGGGGAACTTTAAGAATAGATGTAAGAACCTGTGCATATGCTACAACAAGTTCCCCCTGTTACATGTCAAAATTGCTCAGTGTCGCATTGTCCCTATTGATCGTCGTAAGTGTCGCATCTTCCCTACAACTTTCGCAAGTGTCGCAAGTTGGTCACTAGTGTCGCAAACGATGTTCAGACATGATGCCATGATAACGACACTAAAGAGGCACTTATAACATCTCACATGACTTATTTGAAGGAGGAGAACTGGTTTACTGGAATCAAATAGCTCTTGACACATGAAAGAGACCCTGAAACATTGGTTTGGAGGGGGAACGCTCCCCTATTTCAGTTGCAGAAGCATTGGCGCTACCCTATCATGCTTTAGAGAGCATTATAACGCCCCTCAGGCCCTTCTGGAGGAGCGTTGCTCATCTTGAGAGCGCTGGCGCTTTCCCAAGGCTTACCAGGGAGCGTTACAACGCTCTGATGCCCTTTCTGAGGGAGCACTCCCTATTCTGGGTCAGTTGTTAGCCCGTTGAGGAGAATAAGGTGAGGATAATTCGAGATTAGGAGGCAGTTGTGCTCGAATTCTCGGTTTCATCAAAAGATCTCTGATCTAAGGAGAAGGTTCCCAACTGGTTCTAAACATAACTCAAGAGTTTAGGCCCCTCCCAACCTATATAAATAGGTTCTATGATGGTGGAAAGGGGGAGGAAGAATTGAACATATGAAACTTATGATCTTGGAGGAAACTTACAGTCAGCCAAAGGAGAGTGATCAGTGAAGCTGCTGTTATCCAGGTTGTGGATCTTTCAGGCAAGGGTTAGACGAAGAGGACATGACGAAGCTGTCGCATTCGCATCTACGATTGTAAGTACTGCTGTCGTTATTCTCATTAATATGACACGCTTGGCCTCTTTCTTTCTAGTTTGTGTCTGATGTTACATGAACTTGTCATTTATTGATAGATCTGTTTTCAAGCTAATGTCAATAGAGTAGGAAGTGGTCGTATCTTGTTTTGTCCACAGACCTCAGTGAGGAGCAAAGGATTGGAGCGCGACTCAGAGCTTGTAGGGACAAACGTCGATTAAAAGGTACTTATGTTATCCTCCCTTCTCATGCATTAGTTTAGATAGATTTGAAAGGAAGTCAGTGTCCATGTTAAGAATTTTTCTATCTAGGGTTAAGGTCAAGCCTTAGAGGTGATCTACCTGTCCACAGGGAGATTTTCCTACAACAGAAACTAACGACTCCACTGGGGAGATAGCCTCGAATCGAAACCTCTTGTTTGGATTTTTCTCCTCATTGACCTTGTTCTGTCCCTTGATTGTTTCAGACCTGGTTCACCCCTCTTTGATTATTTTCATGAGCTGATTGGCTCCTTATCTTGTCACATTCAGCATACTTGTCAAGCTCAGATCTCAATTTTTGAATTTTTTTGACATTTCTAGGACTTTTAGACCCTGGTACCCCTGACCTAGTGTCAAAAGAGCGCCAACGCTCCTAATAGCCTTACACAGAGCGCTATAACTCTATTTGTTCTTGGAAACAGAGTGCCAACCCCCTTTTGGCCAAAAAACCCTCCACAATTGCATTTTTTAGGGTTTGCCTCTGTGGCTGTTTTGCTGAGTGATCTAGTGAGTCAATTTTTCTTCCTTATCTAGCCTTGACATCTGTCTTTTTGAAGAATAAATACCTTGTTGGTCGGATCTTGTAGCCTTCTTCGCCATTTTTCCTTGAGTTTTTCTGTTGAGTGAAGCTTGGAACTTATGCATTGCTTTTCTCTTCTCCTCAGTTGAGCGAAAAACCCTGGTGAAGGTCATTAAAGGTCTACAGACCTCTGTATTTTGTTTACAGCCGAGGTCATTATTCTTCAAATCTCGCTTTTGGGTGTGAAGTTTGATTTTTCTTTGATTGTTTCTTTTCTTTCATTTTTCATTTTGATTGCTACGAAGGGTGTATTGTTTGTGTGACTTTTTCTTATGCTAGTTTGGTTTTCATTCATACCAAGAAGATAATTAGCAAAGATAAGCATTGTGTTGTATTGATCATCATCCACATGCAAACATTTAAAGATATTTTCATGATTGGTCGAGCATATTAGAAGGCATTTAAAAGTTTTTGCATTACGTCAGGATTTGATTGAGAAAAGAATTGTTTGAAGGCATTTCGTAGTTGTGCTTGTTAGTGAAAGAACTCTCTCTCTCCCTTAGCTAGATGTTGATCGAAAGGAAATGACTGTTTATCATGATCGATGCATTCCTTGGGTATGAGTCATAATTCCATTTGTTTCACTTCCATGCACCCCTTTGCGTAAAGAACAACCATAAAAATCAACGCTAATTAAAATTTATCTAGAACTTTTTCTTTGCTAGGATCCTCCACCAACAGTAGAATAGGTGTAGTACTTTGGATTAGGCTGTGAGCATAACTCTCCAAAGTTGTCAAAACAAACATTAGTATCTTGAGTTAGGAAGAGTAAATCCAGTTATCGTATAAGTCTGCCTGGGATCCCCCTCTCACACAGGGGTTACGCACGGGGTTGCATTCGGGTAAGCTACGGGGACTAACCCTCCGTGGTTTAACTGATTGTGGTGGTCGGATCGTATTATGGGGATCACTTTGAGGTAAATCCACAATTACTTCGTGGAAGATTCTTAGTTGGTTTCGGGCTTGATACCCTACCTGTATGTTCGGATCGAACTGTCGACTGTTCCCGCCCAGGGGCTGACTGCGAATTGGTAACCTTAGTGGCCATAATCTTTAGGTTCTTAAACAAGGTGACAGTGACGGGAAGTCTCACTGTACCTGGGGCAGACATTGGTCAAACTCACTCGGGCTCCTTGGAGGGTAAATCCACAATTACTGTGTGGAAGCTTGCACCAAGGCGTAAGTCCGTTAAGCAGGTCGCCATTGTAACTGTTCCACCCTATCCCCACCCCTTCTGGACTTGATCACGCGACGTTGGATTTCATCACCAACTAGTACGGTCATCAAAAGAAGGTCATGTTTGCTTGGTTGTGATTCTTAGAATTTTTAGCGTGTGATGTTTCTTCTCGCTAGTTGGCCATAGATTTCTTTCGTCGACTCCTTTCTTCCGCTAACATTGACCCTCCATGACGCTCGCGGAGGCTACGGGGACTTCCTCCAGAAAATATGGAAGGAGACACCCCTTTACCCCCTCAGTCTACGGAGAAATCTCCTCAACAGAGCGAGGTTCAAAACACTACAACTTCTCAGGAAGAAGTTCCCATCCCTTTGGATAATTTTAGAATTGTCTCGGAATCCTCGGAAGCTTATCGCATTCCGGAGGGATATGAACGACAGATCCTCCACCTAAATTTTGCTGGAGAATTTGTTGTCATAAACCCTTCTAATGCTCCGGCCGGGTCTCCTCAAAACCCTTTACCCAATGACCCTTTTTGGACTGAGAACATTGTTCGGAGTCCACCACGCTTGGTGCGAGATCTTTATGGAATAGGAGAAGGCGCTGACGTACCTTTCTCCTACACTGTACCCCCAAATCACTTCACCGGTACTACCACTTTTACAGCCACACCAATCGTTGCTCCGAGAACACCACCCGTTGGCTTGAACGTAACATCCATTAGCCCGAGACCTACTATTCCCCTCCAGAAAGCCCATTCGACAATGGCACTGCACATTCCGACCATCCCTGCCGGTAATGCGGTAGTTAATCAAGCTCCGATTGGCACACCTGTAACACCAAGACCAAATCTCCCTTTTGGATTTAGGTCACTGAACGCATATGCCACTACCAGTGCCCAAACCACTACTCAAATCGTACCGGGAAGTTCCATACCTATCCAACAACCCGGAGGGACTGTCCTTGGTGGTTCTAACCCAATCGGCAACACTGGTCAATCTTTTACGTCTGGCCCTCAAATCCCGGGAACTCTACCTCAAGTTGGGGGGCATCCTCCCACCGGAGGATAAATTCCATTCGGGGGGCACCCTCATGCTGGGGGGAAACCTCAAGTCGGAGTCCACCATCAACCACAAGGACAAAATGTGTCTGTTGCACCCAATCCGTGGAGCATCCCTTTCCAAGGAAATCCGCATGCCTCCACGGGACAAACTGTGCCTACCGCATCTAACCCATGGAACGTTCCTTTCTCAGGAAACCCACACTTCCCGGCAGGACAAAATTCGCAGACTCCACAACAACCTCCTTATGGAAAAATGCCCAACCCAACCCATAACCCTCAAAACCCATCCATTTATCCTCCGCTCACACATGATTCTCAAAACACTTCAAATCTTATGTACCTTGGTCAAAACCAACCTCACATGAGAGGGCCCATGAGTTATAATTATCCACATAACCCAGTATTGGGCCCCACTGGTGTTCCTCTGCCGCACCAGCACTAACCACAGGTTAACCGACAACTACCTTTTCTAGCCACCCTGGACCTTCCAGACTTGTCTCGGTTAACGAATGATCCCATTCATCATTCTTCGGTTTGGCCAGCTATTCCAGCAAAGCTCCCTTCTGATATCCCAAAATTTGATGGAAAATCCAGAGAAGACCCGAACAACCACGTGATGACCTTCCATTTGTGGTGCTCATCCAACTCCCTCATGGAATATTCTATTTGTTTGCGTCTTTTCCAATGGACACTTACGGGTTCCGCAGCAAAATGGTATATTGAATTACCACGCGCATCTTTTTACGATTTCAACTCCTTCGCCATGTCCTTCCTCACACACTTCCAACTGCCCATCCAATACGAGATGAGTATTGAACTATTAACCTCTCTTCGTCAGACAACTTCCATACACATCTCCGATCATATCCATGAATGGAGAAGACGACGAAGGCTAATCAAAGCGGTCATCCCTGACCAATTATTAGCGGAATGGTTCACGAAATCATTACTACCCCATATCGCTCGTGATGTTACCATGGGCGGCGTGGTCACCGAAGAAGAAGCCATCACCCGAGCTCAGTACCTAGACTTAGTCTATTCACAATCCGGTACTCTGTATGAGTTGATACCGAACGCCACCCGTGCCACTAACGATCCATCCAAACCACCGACCGCTTCGCATGCGGATGGAGTTATTGGCTCCGCCAAAACTCAATCTACTACTCAGTATACTGGAACAATCCAGTGGCCCGCTTCCACGGCCGCCCCCAGTTCGATTGCACCCTCTTCTACCCCCACCCAAACTCAAGTCTCTGTTGTGAATGCGGTCCAATCAACCCCTTCACAACAACTCGGGGGCAAGAAGAAAGTGAGAAACAAAACAAAGAAGAACAATAACAACGAACAACCCAAGACCCAACCACAAACCCCGGCTTCCGGAAAACAACCACAACGAAAACCGAAATTCCCATGTCTCATTTGTGGTGACGATCACTACACCCGAGATTGCCCACATCGCGATGAAGTGGCTAAACTTTTTAAGGGAAATTCGCAACCCGCTATGCTCACTCAGCCTTTTCCGCAACAACAATCGTTGGTTGCACAAATCCCCATGCCGGGGGGCAGTTCCAACCAACCCCATGATGAGGCTTCGACAAGCACACACATTTACATGTTTAATGGGGTTAATCTAACCACTCTAACTGCGACATACGACACTCCAGTTAAACCTGATAAGCCGAAGACTGCTAACGGTTCTTCACCAGATCCTTTACCATCTGATGTTAATCCTCCGTCTGTTATCCCTCCATCTGGGCCACTTCAGATTGAGAAACCTTCTTTTGACTCCATCTTACACCCTCCTAAGAGCACCATCCACAAATCTACTTTCAATCCTAATTCACGAGCCGCTCAAAACTACAATATTGTAGAAGATTTGGCCCAAGCTCCGTGTGCCATGTCCGCATTGGAAGTTTTGCAACACTGTCCTAACCAACGTAGGACACTCTTAGCTGCTATTGGTGCTTTCGATCCCGAGTCATCCAACTACATCACGTTTAATCTGGACGACCATCAACCGTGACTCTCCCACCAGCTAGCTTTCCAAATCGATGTTGTTGTTCATAATCAACAAATCCATCGAACCATCCGGGATGAGGGAGCCTCCACCTGTGTCATGTCTCTATCCTGTTGGAAAGGTTTGAAATCACCTGCCCTTAACAAATCCCCCACGATGTTACGCGCTTTCGATGGATGAGGTTTCCATCCTCACGGATTATTACAATCCCTCGTCGTTCAATTGGGTGGTAAAACTGTTACCATTGATGTCGAAGTGGTCGATGCTCCCCTCGATTACAACCTATTACGCAGAAGAAGTTGGTTCTACGCTATGACTGCTATCACTTCGTCGGTGTTTCGATGTGTACAATTCCCTCATCAAGGCAAAATTGTCACCGTCGATCAACTCGATTTCTGTACGCCCGACGCCCGCATCCCTGCCAGCAACAACATTCCGTTTTTGGGATACAACCTAGTTACGTATGAAAGCATTGGTGTTGGCTTATTGAAAGATTCTAGCCTCATGGGTACCTTCCTTACACCACTTCCACCTACTACACATCATATTTCCATCGTCAATATGATATCGACTTTACCCTATCAATCCTTGGAATCATCTGACCCTTGGATTGTGCCTAGTCCTTTGGAATTTGATGGACTCAGTGACACCATGCCACTCAGCCTAGTCTAGGCCGCATACGTAGCTATTCAATCTGCCTCTCCCTCTTCGAACACTTCACATTCATTGGCACCCGACACTTACTCGGTGCCCTCGTGGTTGAATTCCCTATCATCTATCGTTGATTACATTTCCCACATTTTTCCTTTGGATGAATCTATCATGGAAATGCTTAGCATTGATGATTTTCCCTGGGATGACAACCACCATCGATCCTCTTTTCTTTCGTCTTTGGAAGAAGTTCAAGACATACAATCTGTCTTCCCCCCCGATGTTACCGATGCTCCACAATCCCCTATCCTCACCCAAGATACTTTCTTTGAGGGAAACATGGGTAACATCTCTACTACAATCACAATTTACATTTCAGTCAAAGAAGGTGTCATGGAAAACATTAATCTTGGTGCTAATTGCACGCCCGACGAAGTAGTTTATTACACCGCTTTGTTCAAAGAATTCCGCGATGTCTTCGCTTGGAGCTACGAGGAAATGCCAGGGATCGATCCTTCAATCATCATACACAAAATCAAGACTTACCCTGATGCAAAACCGGTTCGACAGAAACTCCACCCAGTTCATCCCAAGAAATTGGCAGCTATAAAGGCAGAAGTTGAAAAACTTCTAAAATCTGGCTTTATCTACCCCATCCCTTTGACGGAATGGGTTTCTAACCTCGTTCCGGTTGCCAAGAAACAAGGGACCATCCGTGTCTACGTCGATTATTGTGATCTCAACAAAGCTTGTCCCAAGGACAACTACCCCACACCTTTTATCGATCAAATCATCGATAATTGCGCGGGAAGCGTGATCTTATCTTTCATGGATGGCTTTTCTGGATACAACCAGATCAAAATATTACCTACTGATCAACACAAGACAACCTTCATCTGCCCTTGGGGAACTTTTGCTTACCGAATGCTACCTTTTGGCCTTAAAAATGCTGGTGTTATTTTCCAGCGAGCCATGTCGTACGTTTTTCACGACATAAAACATATCGCGGAACCTTACCTCGATGATTTACCCGCCCATTCATCCAACCGACCCGATCATATTAGTCACTTGCGGGCAATTTTTCTTCGATGTCCCTTCTATCATATTCGTCTGAACCCACATAAATGCATCTTCGCTGTTGAATCCGACCGACTCCTTGGTTTCATCGTCTCCAAAGACGGGATCAGGGTGGATCCCTTAAAGATCAAGGCCATTCTAGCCTTACCCCCACCCACCAACTTAACCCAACTTCAAAGTTTGCAAGGCAAAGAAAACTTTCTCCGTTGTTTCATCTGCAATTACGCCGAGATCACTAAAGGATTTATGCGGCTACTGCAAAAGAACGTCCCTTTCATCTGGGATGACACTGCCCAACGGTCATTCGACACTCTCAAGCACGCTTTGACCCATGCTCCTTTGTTACATCCTCCCGAATATGCAAAGGATTATATCCCTTACTTGGCCGCTTCTACTTCCACCATTGTGATGGTGTTAGTTCAAGAGGATGCTAACGGTGAAGAACACGTAATTTATTATCTGAGCAATAGTTTATCCGGACCCAAACTCAGATATTCGCACATCGAGAAACTGGCTATGGCAGCTGTCATTGTTGTCCAACGATTCCGCCACTACATCCTATTACGCACCACCACGGTAATCGCAGACTCCAACCCCATGTACCACGTCTTAACACATCAAGTACTTGGGGGAAAATATTCTAAATGGATCGTTATTCTTCAAGAATTCGATCTCGAGTTTACAAAGGCCAAAGCCAAAAAATCCCTGGTGTTTGTCGAGCTCATCTGTGCTCTCCCAAGTGTCGATGAAAACATTGAACATAGAGACCCTCTTCCCGATGAGTCTCTCTTCCTCATCAGCACCTCTGACCCTTGGTATGGAGACATTCTCCTCTACCTTCAAACCTAATGCTTTCAGCCAAACATCTCTTGAGAAGAGCGTCGACGCATCCGTCACCACTCTCGTCGTTATCTCATCCTCGGCGATACTTTGTATCGTCGTGGTATTGACACCATTCTTCGGTGATTTCTAATTCACGAAGAGGCTGAACACGTTCTGAACGATTGTCACCTTGGTGCTTGTGGCGGTCACCTTTCCGGGATGGCCACAACCCAAAAAATCCTACATTCCGGCTACTTTTGGCCCTCGATTTTCAAAGGTTGCATCGAGGCCGTCAAAAAATGCCCACCCTGCCAAATCTTCAACAAGAAGGCACGCACCCACCCTACTGCGCTACATCCCATTATTTCCATCGGCCCCTTTTCCAAATGGGGTATTGATTTCATGCAATGTAAGCCTACCTCAGCTGGGGGGCACGGTTACATCATCGTCGTCGTCGATTACTTCACAAAATGGGTTGAGGCTATGCCTACCTTCCTGAATCATGGTCGTACTGCAGCTCTATTCCTCTTCAACCACATCATTACTCGTTTTGGCGTACCACATGCCATTGTCACCGACCATGGTGCACACTTCAAAAACTAGATGATGAGCGAATTACACGTCAAATTGGGTTTTCTCCATGAAAACTCATCCCCTTACTACCCTCAAGCAAACGGGCAAGTTGAAGCTATCAACAAAGTCCTAAAAACCATGATCCAATGCATGGTAGGGGAAAACAAGACATCGTGGCATTTACAACTATTTTCTTCTCTCTGGGCCTATCGCACATCTGTGAAAACTTCAACAAGATTCACTCCTTTCCAGTTGGTCTACGGCATTGAGGCCATCCTACCAATCGAATGCAAAATTTCGTCACTCAAATTGAAAGTAGAACTCCTTCCCCATACTTCTGCGGAAGAAGAACGATTCTTGTACCTATCCAAGCTGGACGAAACATGCCGTGATGTTGCTCTCGTTAATGAGGCACATCAGAAATGAATTAAGAGTCAATATGAAAAATCCGTCCAACCTCAAGCCTTTGCAGAAGGAGACTTAGTCCTCGTTTATGACCAAGCACATGATAAATTGGGAACAGGAAAATTAGAACCTATGTGGCACGGTCCTTACATCGTAGAGCGTGTTTTACACAGAGGTGCTTACGAACTAGTAGATCATCATGGAATTTCCCTGGGAGAGCCCCGAAACGGGCTTTACCTTAAAAAGTACTATGCCTAGATCACCTAGCATATGTACTTTGTACATTATTGTATTTTTAGTTTGGTGTGTCTTTTCTTTCGCGTGCTCGAGTCTTTACCGTTGCCACTCATGACTGTGCCTGTGTTTTCATGCGCAGATGACGTCTTCCTTTCCTATCTTTTTTGGGTTCGCGGACGGCACCATCCGACATACCCGGAACATCGCTTCGGCAGCATGGGTTATTTATTAGTTTGACGAGGTGGTGAGTTCAGGAGGCATCTGTTTAGGGCCAGCAACCAACAATATGGCAGAATATCACACTGTCATTGGACTGTTAACCCAAGCCTCCTCCCTAGGTATCTCTCGTATCATTATTTACTTAGACTCCCAACTCGTGGTTTATCAACTCAACCACATCTACGCTATCTGTAATCCTATCCTGCTACGCCTACACTTGCAAGTTCGTCGTCTCGAACGAATCTTTGATTACATTGAATATAGACACATTCCAAGAGAACTTAATAGTGTTTCAGATTCATTAGTTAATTATATCATGGATCGGTATTTAGCCCACAGATAAGATTCAAGGAAAGCAAAAACTGTACATTACATGTAAATTAAATCACATCACAGACATCATCATGTACAAACCATCGACATCATAAAAACTCGAAACTGTATATATATATATATATATATATATATATATATATATATATATGGTGTGACTGAAATGTTTACATTACATCAAAAAGTTTGTAAGAGAACAAAATATTGGGTCCATCCACCCATACAACATCGCCAGACAAGGTATACAAAAAACATGATCTCGGGGAAACTCTAATCTCCCCGCACTACGTTGTGCTGTGAGTAGCATACTACTGCACGTACTACACACCTCAACAGAGAATTGATATTCTCTGGCACCCCTATAGTGTGCCGCTGTAGATACAAAGGCACGTCCCCCCTCCGCAGAGGAGGGATACCCATCGTAAGGCCCTGAAGGTTCCTCTCAACCTCCCGGAGGCCCGCCACTGGTACTACTAGGTCTGCCACAACTGGGGCGCCGCCACGACGTCCTGGCACTAGTATATCCATTGGGCGCACTGCTCCCTTGTCTGCATGTTAAAAACAAAAACATCTGTCAGAACTCTCTTGCATACCCAAAAAAAATAAAAATATATACATATACATCAAAAAATTAAAAAACAAAACTAGACAAGGTATGGCTTAGTCTCTTACCTGACTCGTCCCAATCTTCCCCCCCGGGCAAAATCAAGTCCATACTCCCGCGGAATTCCACATCAGCATACGGGAAGTCCTCAATCCAGAGGTACTGCCGCCTCAACCAGGCAAAGAAATCACCAGTAAAACAGAACTCCGACTCCGAAACTAACCTCGAAGATAGGCTAGTCCACCTCTCCATTCGAGGTTCATCCACTGGTCGTACATCCAGTGCGATCTGAGGCTGCATCTGAGGGATGCGCTCTAAGAAAAACAAGACTAAGAATGATCCATAGACAAACTGTTTTTGGCCATTCCTGCACCGAAAAATTTGTTCCTTTACATTCCGAAGGAACGCTGCACTCCAATTGAACAGCGTTGGCTCTAAACACTGAACATTGTAGGCCACCTGTGATCTCGAAGCCAAATGAGCACTAGTGCTACCAGTCACGCTAGTGATAGCAAATAATATAGATCGAAGAGGCAAATCTCGTATATCCTTGATAGGGATCCTGCCCCCTACCAACCTTGCTCCCAGAACACAGTGACGTGCCAGATACACGTCCACCTACTCAGGTAATGCCCTCTTCACTGTAAAAGATATGGGGACCCCTCTTTTCGAGAGGCCGGTCAGAAAGTACACATCTTCCAACTCGATGGTTAGGAGTAGTGTACCAATGCAGAATCCCTGTTCCGTAACGTCCCAAAGGCCAATCATGTGCTCAAGCAGTAGAACCTCTCTTTTCATTTTTTGCAGTTTGAAAAACTTGAGCAAACCATAGGCCCTCAAAGCGGCCCGCGTACGGGGACTCCGTAGAGCGTCTATATCATCCATATCATGTTCCCGCTCTTTCCATTCAATCATGATTGTCGAATACCCTACAAAACAAAAATTCAAGATTTCCATCATTCCCCACGTTTTTGTGATTTTGGCGATTTTCAAAAAGTATTTTAAAACATAAAATCAAATACCCATGACATCTAAAAGCAACCAATCATCCTTTTTAACCACCACACCCTTTAATATTTACCAAACAATGATTAAAACATGGTAAAACATGTAAAACGATTTGAGGGGGTGCGTGGGCCCATGAGGGGAGTTTTCACAAATTTCTTTGGCTAAAATGGTCGGTCTAATCAATTGTTAGGGTGTGGACATCCTAACAACCCTTTTTCAATACATTTTTGTGAACGATTTCCCCCATTTTATTAACTTTTAAAAGGAGGCCAATTTGGTTCAAAAGGGGGCGACCTAGGGCTTTGTGTTTTAAATTAATAATGCTATGAAAATCAACTTGGAACCATGCAATTGAAAGAGCAAAGAATGAACACCTACCTGGTTCGAACAGTGTGTGAAAGGATCAATCGTAGCTCTGGCAGCGAGAAAAACAAGATTTGCTCCAATTGAGATTCTCCAACACTCCACAAAATCCTTGCAAATGAAATGGTAAATGAGTTTTTCAAATCAATTCATATTTATAAAATTTCATTTTTTCATAAGGTATGGTCATTTTTGGGTTTCTCTAATGGTTTAAATGGCTTCACTAATCTCTGGTTTATAGTTTCTGGCACGCAGGTTTATTGGCAGTCCTAATGCATCTTTCACCTTGTCGTATTTATGAGCATAGTCTTAGTTCGTTCTCGAGCTCGACAATATGAGAACGCAACCGGGTAAACTTTTATCTCTTTTTCGGACCCGTATAGATATGATCACCCGAAAAAGGAACCCCCCTGGAGTCTCCTTTAAACCCTTTTCAGACTCTCTAAATATGAAAAGATTGTCGAGTGATATTGCTTCCTTTCACACTCATTAAAAGGTCAGAAAGGGCATCTTTCGAGCGGTAGTTTAACCCTTTTTCGGTCTCTATGGACTACTGTACGAAAAAGGAACTGAGAGAGTTCTTCTTTAAGTGTTTTTCCAAACTCTATAATCCCAAAAAACCTTCGAGTTTTATGTCTTTGGACTCTTTAAAGCACACATCGACAAGCCCATATGGGAACGAACCCTTACTTCTTCCGGTTCGTTAAATAAAGGAAGAGGAACTTACTGAAGGTCAATTATATCGAGCATGTGTTATCCTTCTCGAGCTCGTTAAATTAAAAAGAGGTACTCATCTATCTGGATGGGGGGAAAATTTAAAGGAGCAAGCCATGCAGTCTCTTGAGAACACCATCTAGCACTTCTTAGAGTCGCCCTTGAACACGACACTTTGTCATTTTCTCATATCATAATCCGTTGAACCTATGCACTGAGCCAATCTTTGAGTTTCCTTTCACTCCTTTGGATCACCCGATGCAAGTCACAGTATCCATTGCACAGTTTTGGTCCATGTCATGTTTTGCTGTTGTGCCCCAGTGTTCAAGGGAAGTATCCACCTCGAGAGTCAACCATCCCAAATATAATGTCTCAAAACCCGTGTCAGTCCATGTTCTTTTGACCTACCAATTACATCTTCATACACGTTTCGCGTCGTTGATGGGGGATACATCAAAGCCCTCCCTCGACGAGTCTATTCCTGTCGACTTCGACACATTATCCGAGAATTAGACTTAGAAAATAATTAGTACTTTGGGACTTGCATGCCTCAATGGCAGGCCTCCTCACATTCGACAGTGGGTTTACATCATTGACCTCTGATCGAATGATTCCATGAATGTTCGACTTCAAATCATCTATTCACGTTCGGTGGAATGTACTAAGATACCTTGGGAATCATTGACATTAATGGTGATCTCCCTCGCACTTGTTAACGGTTTACCTCATTGACCGATAATCAAGTGGTTTCTGCCATGTTCGACACCAAGACATCTATTCACATGGTTAGAATCGTATCGCACATGGATTGGTAAGAAGACCCTGGGTTGAGTAATTCACCTTGATATATGTTTCGCCCAGGTTGCGAAGGAGTTTTGGACAAAGAACACATACATTGTTACATAGATCCACTTTGTATTGGTCGTGGCTATGTCTTATCGTCTCGTAGATCCACTGTGTATTCTTCATGGCTACGATCAGTCTGAGTTATCAAAGTATAGATCCACAGTGTATCTTCGGTGGCTATACCCTTTTTACCAATGCGATTATGGATCCACAGTGTATTTTATGGCGGCCATATCTTGCAAGTCTTGATCACCCAAGCATAGGTATGCTTGCCTTGGGTTTTGAAATATGTCATGATTTTTGTTGGATGTTTGTGTGCAGCTTCCGTCAGGTTCTCCGAGTCTATACCCTTTCTTGAACGTCTGCAAAGTATTTCATTCATCAGTTTGTATCTTCTGACTTCATACTTTGGGGGGCATTCTGTTACACGTCAAAATTGCTCAGTGTCGCATTTTCCCTATCGATCGTCGTAAGTGTCGCATCTTCCCTACAACTTTCGCAAGTGTCGCAAGTTGGTCACTAGTGTCGCAAATGATGTTCAAACATGATGCCATGATAACGAAACTAAAGAGGCACTTATAACATCTCACATCACTGATTTGAAGGAGGAGAACTGGTTTACTGGAATCAAATAGCTCTTGACACCTGAAAGAGACCCTGAAACACTGGTTTGGAGGGGGAACGCTCCCCTATTTCAGTTGCAGAAGCGCTGGCACTACCCTATCATGCTTTAGGGAGAATTATAATGCCCCTCATGCCCTTCTGGATGAGCACTTCTCATCTTGAGAGCGCTGGCACTTTCCCAAGGCTTACCAGGGAGCATTACAACGCTCTGATGCCCTTTCTGAGGGAGCGCTCCCTATTCTAGGTCAGTTGTTAGCCCGTTGAGGAGAATAAGGGGAGGATCATTCGAGATTAGGAGGCAGTTGTGCTCGAATTCTTGGTTTCATCAAAAGATCCCTGATCTAAGGAGAAGGTTCCTAACTGGTTCTAAACATAACTCAAGAGGTTAGGCCCCTCCCAACCTATATAAACAGGTTCTATGATGGTGGAAAGGGGGAGGAAGAATTGAACATATGAAACTTATGATCTTGGAGGAAACTTACAGTCAAAAAAAGGAGAGTGATCAGTGAAGTTGCTTTTATCCAGGTTGTGGATCTTTCAGGCAAATGTTAGACGAAGAGGACTTGATGAAGCTGTCGCATTCGCATCTACGATTGTAAGTACTGTTGTCGTTATTCTCATTAATATGACACACTTGGCCTGTTTCTTTCTAGTTTGTGTATGATGTTACATGAACTTGTCATTTATTGATAGATCTGTTTTCAAGCTAATGTCAATAGAGTAGGGAGTGGTCATATCTTGTTTTTTCCACAGACCTGAGCGAGGAGCAAAGGATTGGAGCACAACTCAGAGCTTGCAGGGACAAACGTCGATTAAAAGGTACTTTTGTTATCCTCTCTTCTCATGCATTAGTTTAGATAGATTTGAAAGGAAGTCAGTTTCCACGTTAAGCATTTTTCTGTCTAGGGTTAAGGTCAAGCCTTAGAGGTGATCTACCTATCCACAGGGAGATTTTCCTACAACACCCCCAAACCCAATGGTAGTTTTTCTTTTTGTTTTTGTTTTCTTTCATTAACATACCTAGAGTCCCAAAAGGTAGATACATTAAATCTAAATCAAACCTTTCAACCAAGGTTCCTTTGGACCTTTTTGGGGGAAGGAACATTCCACTCATAAAATCCACATATCGATATCGAAAAACAGGAACTAGCTAAACCCAAAGAGATAAAGCAATCTCTAAAGAGACTAAGACAGGGAGCACTATAGAACAAAAAATTGAAGCATCAATAACAGTGGGACAGGAGGCAAGACCACTCGAGCCTTCCGTAGAACCAAACAATACAACCTTTGTTTTTCTACAACCATCAAGAGATCCTAATTTTGAAGATATCATAGACCCTGAACAGGTGAATATTTTGTTTGGTAATTCAAACAATATAATTTTCTCTCAAATTGATACTAAAACTTTGGCACCCATAACCTCAATCGGCTCGAGTAGAGTCCCAAACATCCAAGAAGTAGGAATACCTTCCCATCAAAGGGATACCTTGTTCTCTTCAAGGAGAAAACCACTTAGGTACTCTCTTTTTGGAAACCAAACTAGTATGGATGATCAGGAGGATCATAACAATGTAAGACACGGGGAGGGAGAAGAAGCTGGAAACCAAACTGAAACTACCTTTGGGTTTCCAATTTTGGACACCACCCCAAATGTCAATATGGAAAATATTCCCCTCTCAACATTGCCCACCTTTTACAGTAAAAGCTATGAATATCTAGATACCTTCCTATTTGAGTTTGACATCTTGTGTAGAATCTACAACTACTTACAAGATGCCCAGAAACTAAAACTCTTTCCTCCCACCCTCAAGGACTCTGCACTAAGATGGTTCATGGGGTTGGGAGAGTCTAGTATTAGGTATTGGGAAGCCATGAATGATATATTTCTTAAAAATTACCAAGACTACTGAAAGACCAAGGAGTCTCGTAATGATATTTTCAAAATCCAATAGTTAGAAGACGAGAATATCGAGGATTATATGGAACGGTTTGGTTATATCTCTCAGAAATCAAAACACCGTGACCTTCCAGATGATGCAATTAGGGATCTTTTCCTTAAGGTAATTTTAGAGGAATACCTAAATATACTTAACCTGATGGCATCAGGTGACATCTCCCATAAACCATTTTTTTGAATCTTTGAAATGTGTAAAAATTACTCGAGGAGTAGAGATAAAACATGAAAGAATGTTCGGGACTCTTATAATAGAAACTTAAAACCAGTTAGTTCAGGCCGTATCACAAGAGCAGAGATATGGAACCTTTTAGAAAACTTCAAGGAAGATATCTTAAGCACAATAGGTTCCTAGTTGGATGCCATAAAAATTAAAAAGAAATAGGAGGAGGAAAATGTAGCAAAGAGCATATATTGCCCAAGATGCAGGAGGAAGCATTCCTTAAGGGAATGCCCATTAGATAACATTTCAGTTTGTGTCTTTTGCATAGAATACCATTCAACTGAGAAATGTCCATCATTGCCTAGTTTGTTATCCATCTATAGGAGTGGGGATCCTGGGGATTCCTCTTATGCACCTAGGAGAACATGGCATCCTAGGAACCAACCCACATACCCATATCCAAAATCTCAAGTTCCACCCTATTATCGACAACAACAACAGTGGAACTCACCATGTTGGAAAAATTGGTCTGCACAGTACCAACATCCTTGGCTTCAAGGATGGAGAGGAAGGCATAACCAAGGTAACCCTCAAGCTCCACCTGTTCCTGTGTCCAACCATCTATATCCTCAATTTCCACCGAACATCCCGCATCTTCTTCCAGGTTTTGTTCCACCACCTTTACCTCCTATTCCACAAAATCAACCACAACAATATCAAAATTCAAGCTCCCCATGACCAACATTATTACCAGCACAACCAGTGCCCAATCCCAATAATAAGCCCACTCAACCTCTTTACAATGTTGAGATGAAGGCCTTCCTGACATATGTTATTACTCTTGTTCCATTACAGGAGATTCAACTAAGATAGGGAAAAGTTCTGGACGGGTAGAGGCCTTTAGTAGTCATCCAAGAAGAAGAAGAATAGGAGGCCACCAAACAACCCATGAATGACACTAGGTGGGAAGATGTTATTATACCTAAGGACCAAGAACCCAAGCTTCCCCAAAATGAACCTCAAAAAATTACAAAGGCCCCTCCTTATCCAAAAAGATTAGTATTCGAGAAACCTACCACATGACCAGAATTTGACATCTTGAATGAATTGAAGAATATTTGTGTCAAGATTCCTTTGCTACAAGACATTAATTATATTCCAATCTATAGTAAGGTAGTCAAGTAATTGTGTATTAAGAATCTAGGTAGGATGTAGAACGATCCTCCAACAATACATTTGATAGGAGAACTTTCTGAGTACATATCATAGTAGCCTGAGATAGAAAAATATGGGAACCTAGGAAACCTTGTAGTGAACATAACCATTAATGAGGTATCCATTGGAAACACTCTTATAGACCTAGGGGAAGCCATTAATGTTATGACTGCTACTAACTTGGATAAATTACAGTTAAAACCTCTTCTTAGGCCTACCCCAACCATTTTGGAATTAGCAGATAAGACTAGGGTTATACCTGAAGGAATTTTGGATGATATCATAGTTACTTTAGCCTCATGGGAGTACCCAATAGACTTCCTTTTCATCCGCTCAAAGGATCCTACCAAAGTCCATCCCGTTATTTTGGGAAGACCTTGGTTAGCCATAACCAATGCATTTATTGGTTGTAGAGAGGGCTAATTGACCATCTTGAATGGACTTTCTATCCAGAAGCTCACCATATACCCTCCAGCCCAACCTATCATGGAGAATATATGGTGGCTTGAATGTCCATACGAGAATGAGGACTGGGAAGAACCCATATTTTCAAGTGAGCATGCCTGGGAACTTCAAGATCACACAATGGAAAACGTGCTAAACCAGTTTATTTCTTCTATCACGTGTGTTGATTTTCCAAAACAATTTCCCCAATTTGAGTACATGTTTAGGGAATAATTTCAGGAACAATTGGACCCATCCATTTTGTCCTCGACATATTTCATCTTCGATATAGACAAGTATGCCACATCTTATACTATGCCCTATGAGATTAGTCCAGGAAAATTTCTACATATAAACTCTGGGCTAGATGTAGACCAACAAAACTAGTTAGTAAGTATCCTTAAACAATAATCAGGGGCATTCACCTGGGAATACACTGACATGAAGGGTATAGATCCTGACACATGTATCCATCACATATATACCCAGGGGGAAGTAACACCTATTAGGAAACCCCAGAGAAGGATGAAACCAACACTCAAAGATATAGTAAAGGAGGAGATCCAAAAGTTATTAAATGTTAGAGTTATTTATTCCATCTCCGACAGTAAGTGGGTGTCCCCTCTTGTAGTGGTTCCAAATAAAGTGACCTGGAAATGGAGAATTTGTGTTGATTTCTGGGAGCTCAATCAAGCCACTTAGAAGGATTACTTTCCTCTTGTTTTCATTGACAAAGTTTTGGATACCCTGTCTAGAAAGAAATATTTCTCTTTTTTAGATGGATATAGTGGGTACAATCAAATTATCATAGCACTCGAGGACCAGGATAAGACAACCTTTACTTGTCCTTGGGGAACCTATGCCTATAGGGTTTTACCATTTGGATTGTGTAATGCTCCTGCCACATTTCAACGAGCAGTACTAGGGATATTTGTTGATATTATTCATGATTGTGTGGAGGTATACATGAATGACTTCACAGTATATGGAAATACTTACTAGGAATCCTTAGATAACTTAGAAAAAGTCCTTATCAGATGCCAAGAAATGAACCTGTCTCTAAGTCATGAAAAATGTAAAATGTTGTTAATTGAAGGAGTGGTTCTAGGACATCATGTTTCATTTGAAGGGATAAAATTCGATCGTGCAAATATCGAGGTCAACGTCATACTTCCACTCCCAAAAACTCAGAAAGAGGTGAGAAGATTTCTTGGACATGTCGGATACTACCAAAGGTTTATTGAAAATTTTACAAAGATTGTTGCAACCATGTTTGGATTGCTAATAAAAGATGTTGATTTTTCTTGGACTGAGTAGTGTCAAACTACCTTTGAAACCCTGAATGCTAAGTTGTCTATGGCACCATTTCTTAGAGGGACCAATTGGACTCTCCCATTTCACATATCTATTGATGCCTCCAACACCAAAATAGGAGGAGTATTGGGGAAGAAAGAAGACCAATAGTATTATGCCATTTATTTTGTAAGCAAGAACTTGTCCCCTGCCGAGCTAAACTACACAGTTACCAAGAAGGAATTATTGGTAGTAGTTCATGCTATCAATAAGTTTCGTCATTGAATTACAAGTTACTAAGTATTTTTACATACATATCATTCAGCCATTAGATTTCTCATGAATAAACCTATAACTAATGGTCGAGTGACTAGGTGGCTCCTACTATTGCAAGAGTTTAATATCACCATGCTTGACTGACCTGGAAAGGAGAATTTGGTATCTAATTTTATTTCACAAATAAAAAATGATGAAGATGATATTCCTATAGATGATAGTTTCCTAGATGAGCACCTTTTTTCCCTTTCTATAAATACCCCATGGTTTGCAGATATGGAAAACTATTTGGCTACTAGGAAGTTACCGTTTCATTTTTCACCTCATGAAAAACGTAGAATTATCACGTAAAGTGCCAATTACTCTTGGGTTGGCCATGAACTTTTTCATACAGGCCTTGATTTGATTATTTTTAGATGTGTTCGAGAAGACAATATACTAGAAATACTACAAAGTTGTCATGATGGACCATGTGGTGGCAATTTTTCTAAAAAACGTACAACATATAAGGTGTTACATTCATGTTACTATTGGCCTAGCATTTTCAAGGATGCTGCCAAGTATGTGAGGTGTTGTGATAGTTGTCAAAGGATAGGAAGACCCACGTCAGGTGACAAAATGCCCTTACATTCCCAAGTTATGATAGAACCTTTCGAAAAATGGGCCCTTTACTTTGTAGGACCAATTTCATGCATGTCTCGTAGTAAAAACTATATTTTGGTTTGTACAGATTATGTCACCAAGTGGGTAGAGGCAAAAGCCCTATTTAGGGATATAGAAAAATCCACTGCCGAATTTATTTATGAATACATCTTTACCCTCTTTGGTTTTCCTCGTGAAATTGTTACAGACCAAGGCACTCAATTCACTTCCAAGATGATGAGAGAACTAACAGATAAATATGGGATTAAACACTGTAAATATTCTCCATACCATCCACAAGCTAATGGTCAGGTAGAGTCTACAAACAAGGTTCTGGAAGCTATCTTAACCAAGACTGTTCAATTACATCATCGAGATTGGGCTGATAGGATTCCAGAGGCTTTGTGGGCATATCAGACCACTTGGAGAAACACCACTAGGCATACCCCTTATGAGCTAGTGTATGGGGAAAAAGTACTTATACCAATTGAATTTCAAGTAAGAACCTTCCGTATTGCTGTAGAATTAGGATTAAACTTAGATGAGGCTTAGAAACAATGAGCCCTACAATTAAATGGGTTGGATAAGATTAGGCAATATGCTATACAATGAACAATATTAGTCCAAAACCAGAGGAGCAAGTGGCATGACCAGTTTATTAAGAAAAAACACTTCCAACCTGGTGATTGGGATTTGTTGTTTGACTCCCAATTTAAAAAATTCAAAGGAAAATTTACCACTCGGTGTTTGGGTCCTTACGAGGTAGTCACCGTATATGAAAATGGGGCTATGAGAATCAAAACAATTGACGATGGACAAGTCTCCTTTGTAATAAATGGGCACCGACTCAAACTTTATCACATGCCCATTTCCAAAGAGGATTTTCTACAGGTCATGTCAACTGACAAGGCATTGGCCTTAGTATATGGGGAAGTTACCCCTTGTTATTGAATATTTTCTGAATTTTTGACTATATATATGTAAATAATTTTGAATTTTGTTGATAGACAATTCTAGAAATTCCTGTAGGTATTTATTTCACCAGGAGTAGACAGTTTCGAGGAAATATAAAAGACAGATTTTTCTTCAAAACATTGTTATATTTGAACCTTGCTGTCTGCTAAGCATCAAATGAATGATGGCTTGTTGTAATTAGCCATATTTTTGCAAATATTTTCATCTTCTCTTTTTCTTAAGGCATTTTAAATATAAGTTGCTCTTGAAAACCTTCACCACTATATAAGGAAGTTGTTACCCATGATTTTGGTCATCATGATGATGTATTGATGATGGTGTACTCAGGCTCTTCATAAGAAATTTCTCCTGAGAAAAGTTACCTTCATCTCTTCCCAGATCAGTCTAGGTGCCTCATAAGAGTTTCTTGGACCATTGATTGATTTCTTTCTTGTCTTCGTTTGCGTGCATGGACAGTCTTAGGATTTCAAGGCTCTTCTTGTCACTTTTGTCTTGACTTTCATTTCTTGACTTTTCTTGGCAACACCATACTCTTTGATTTCAGAATCTGAGTGTGTTTGATTAGTTAAGGACCGGTGATCGGTTGAAAGTTGAGTTTTCTTGGTATTTATAATTTGCTTATTGTTTGAAAGATCATTGTTCTTATGCGATTGAAAAGACTATATTGGTTAGCTCTTTATTTTTGTTTTCATTAAAAGAGTGGATTGGGTTTTTTATCATTTCTTTTTCATTGGCTTTTGAATTTATGTACTCTTGCTATCATAGTGTGGGTCCTTTTTGGAAAGTGAACAAAAGTTTTTCTTTCAAAAAATATTTTTCGTCCTCGAAAACATTGAAAATCAAATTGTTGAAATTATTGAAAAAGACATAATAGAGAATTGTTATTTGATGCGTGATTTGTTGCATTTGCATTTTAAAGGAAATTTTGCATTGTAGTTCAAGGTTGATCTGGAAAACTTTCTCTCTCTCCCATACATAGGATTCATTGAACGAAAAGTGTTACATTTCATTCTCATCCTTGCATTGTTGGGTGAGAGTCATACAACATAAGTTTCACCTCTGTTTCCTTTAAGTAAACAACAACTATTAATAACACTGCATAATCATAAAATTTATCTAGTAACTCTTTTCTAGGGCTCTATTACACCAACATTTAGCTAGGCTAGCACTTTGGAGTAGGAAGAGAGATACACTCTCCAAAAGCACAAAACACACAAAAGCATCTTGTGTTAGGGAGTGTCAAATTCCATTTGCAACATATTGTCCTGGGAAGCCCTTCTCACACAAGGGTCAAACACGAGGTCGCATTGATATTGGCAGAGTCACTCGCCCTGCTTTGTTGATATCAGTGTAGATATTGCACGTATTACGGGGATCACTCAGAGATATACCCACAATGATGAGTGGAAGCCTTTTGAGTTGATTTTGGGCTAGATACCCTACCCTTGCGTGTGGATCGAACTGTTGACTGTCCCCCCAGGATTTATTGTTGTTGGCGGTGACCTTCAAAGCTATCGTTCAAGTTGTTCAACGCTTCCGACACTATATCCTCTCACACAAGACTACAGTGATTTCTCATTGCAACCCTATGCAACACATTTTGACACGTCAATTTCTAGGGGGCAAATAATCCAAATGGATTGTGATACTCCAGGAGTTTGACTTGGAATTAAACCACTCCAAGTCCAAGAAGTCCTTAGTTTTTGCTGAGTTGATATGCGATTTTCCCCATTCTGCAACGGAAAATGTAGCAGTTGATTCATTACCTGATGAATCTCTTTTCCTTATTAGCACTGATGATCTTTGGTATGGGGATATCATTATATATCTCCAAACCCAGACTTTCCGTCCAACTTTGTCCAGTACTGACTGACGTCGTATACGCTATCAAGATCATCAATACATTATCCTCAGGGATACTCTTTATCGTCGGGGGATTGACTTTTTTTTTTTACGTTTTCTAACATTTGACGAAGCCAAGAAATCTCTGAATGACTGCCATTATGGAGCATGTGATGGTCATATGTTTGGGTATGCTATTGCCCAGAAGATCTTACGCGCAGGGTATTTTTGGCCTTCTTTGTTTAACGAATGCATTATTGTCGTTCAGAAATGCCATGCCTGCCAGACCTATAATCAAAGGATTCGATCACATCATGCTCCTCTTCACCCTGTGGTCTCAGTTGGTCCCTTTGCAAAATGGGGCATCGATTTCATGACATGTCACCCTCACTCGGCTGGGAGGCATGATTACATTATTGTAGCCATTGATTACTTTACAAAATGGGCCGAGGCGATGCCGACATTTGATAACACTGGAAAGACGACAACATTGTTTCTTTTTAATCACGTCATAGCTCATTTTGGTGTTCCCCAAGCTATCGTCACTGATCACGGTAGCCACTTTAGGAATTTTATGATGTTTGAACTTACTAAAAATTTGGGTCTTTGCCATGATAACTCAACACCCTATTATCCACAAGCCAACGCCCAGGTCAAATCAATCAACAAATTTCTCATAACTATGCTCCGACGAATGATAGGGATTCATAAAACAAGTTGGCACACAATGTTGTTTTCGTCATTGTGGGATTACCGGAAATCCGTCAAGTCCGCTACTGGGTTTACACCTTTTCGGTTGGTCTATGGTGTGGAGGCCATTCTCCCTATCGAATGCGAGATACCCTCTTTAAAACTAGTTGTTGAACTCCTACCCAACACTTCTGCTGAAGAAGAACGCCTTTTGTATCTTATGCGATTAGATGAAACTCGACATGACGCCACCCTAGTCATAGAAGCCCAGAAAAAGTGTGTCAAGGCCCAATACGACAAGCATGTCAAGCCTTGCATTTTCTCCAAAGGTGATCTTGTTCTTCTTATGTTAGGAGCTGGGAAATTCGAACCCATGTGGTGAGGTCCTTATATTGTTCGACGAGTTTTGGAAAAAGAAGCTTATGAGTTGGTAGATTACGATGGTATCCATTTTAGTGAGCCCAGGAATGGGTTGTACTTGAAGAAGTACTATGCATAAAATCATCTGTGCACTAGTACTTGTATTTTTATTGTATCATACTTTTTGTGTGTTACTATAGCTTGCTTTTGTCGTTATCTAGTCTCTGCCCTTATGTGACGTTGTGTTTGATTTCCAGATGTCGAAGTCTTCGCTACCCTATATTGGCTTCGTTGATGGTGCTAGCCGTAGTACTTAGAACCTTTCTTCTGCTGCGTGGGCAATTTATGCCCCTACAAACAAACTTGTCTCCTTATGAGGTGTGTGCCTTGGTCGTGCGACCAATAACATTGCAAAGTATAGTGCTGTTACTGAATTATTGGTTGATGTTATCTCGCTCAAAATTCATCATTTGGTTGTGCGACTTGATTCACAACTTGTAGTACTACAGTTAAGTAATGTCTACTCTATTCGAAGTCCTACTTTGTTACAGGTGTATTTGCGAATTCACCTCTTGGAACGTTATTTTGATCACATTGAATATCAACATATTCCTAGGTGTCTAAACACATTAACAGATGCATTGGCTAATTTTGTATTGGACAGACATTTGAATCATTTATAAATCAATCACATCAATATTCACACAATATAAGGTAAACCGGTAGAAGCCGTCTGTATATATAATGATCAAAATAGTTTTTTACAAAAATTTTGTTCAAAGAACAAAATGTCAAAATCTGAAGCTCATAGCTTCTACAAAGTGACGTCATGGATGACATTCACGGTAACACACAACTGCCCGAGCAACCCTATGGAGCAGTCGACTCATGGACCCTGATACTCCTACAGTATGACATTGATCGTGTCATGGAACCTCTTCCAGAGTCATGTCTGGAATATCTGTTGTCAAGCCTTCCAGATTTTGTTCCACCACTTGATAATCCTCAACATATTGTGGCGCTGCCGCTACCTCTACTCGCCGCTGGATGGGAGAAGTACCAGGAGGTCTGTAAGGTCCAACATCTGTGACATCAAAAAAATATTTTGTATTAGTCTTTGGATGAACATATAAAACAAAAACATTTGAATATGATAAAAATTCACAAAACATTTAAAAAGAAAAATGTGTGTACTTCTTACCAAGGTCCCCCAACTGAGCATCCTCTGGCAGTACTAAATATGGATCTCCTGGGAAATCCAACCCGGCATAAGCATAGTCGTCAACCATCAACATCTGTGGTTGAAGCCAGTCAAAGAAAGTATCATCATATTTAATGATCGGTCCTGCTACGTGTCGGTCCATGAGCCGACACCATCTCAGCATCCTTGGATCCCTGGGAGCCAGTAAATTCCACTCCACCTGTAGCCTCAGTAATGGGACATGCTCAAGGAAGAATGATACCAACAAATATCCGTACCTGAATTGCTTCAGGTTGCCTCATTTTCATTTGCTCAACTTCTCTTTTATACTGCGAAGCACAACATCTGCCCAGTTGAACACCCGAGGCTTAGTACACTCAATAGCATACTAGAAGTAACTCTGTAACGCCATGTCAGGAGCAGAAATCCCATCCATCCGAGCGATGTTGAATATGATAGTACGGAGGATCAAGTCTCGTACCCCCTAGATAGCTACTTTTCCTTTCTTTCTCTCAGCCTCAGGAACGCACTATCAACGACAATACTCACTCATCTGCAACCCACCACCTCTACTACCGGTCAGGCTCACATAGTACCCCCCCATGACAATCCATTCAAAAAGTAAATGTCCTCAATATCTAAGGATAGTGTGTGGACCCCCACATGAAATACCTGCTGATCAGGGTCCCACATACGCACCAGGTACTCTAACAACATGACTTGGGATCTCATGCCCGGGATACGAAAGTTCTTTAGGAGTCCACAGTCTCTCAAAGCAACAATAGTAGATGGATGATTTTTGGCCATTGCATTATCTTCTTCGTGTTCCCGTTCATGCCATTCAAGCACCATTTTGATGGCCAATTATCTGCATAAGGAACACAAAAATAAGATTAACAACTTTTTTCATGATTTGGTTCTTGTTCATTGGGTAAATTTAAAAAAAAAAATTGAGCTTTGCGGTTCTTGCAGGTGCCCTGTGTGCACAGTGAAAGAACCTCGCAGGCTGCTCATGGGTCACCTGCGAGAATCACCCATTCTCACAGGTCCCGTGTAGCCTGCCTGCGAGAATGGAAGCGCGCAAGTAGGGCTTGCAACATCAACCCAAAAATGAAATTTAACCAATGAAATTGCAAAATTAAACCATGAAAGTGTTAAGGACAAATATCCTACCTTACTATCTCTAACGGCTCGCTGAATGGTCTCTCGTAGCTCCCGCAATCTGACGCCGAACTTTGAGGGTAAAAGAGGGGTTTTTGAGCTCAAATAGTGGAAAGGTAAAAATGATGTGGTAAAAAGAGTATTTACTTTTACTATGTCATTTGATTTTTTATGATTATTTATCTATTAAACCCTAATCCCTAATGTCATTTTGAGTGTAACTTTTGCAGGCGTGATGATTTTGATGGTCAAATACAGGGATACAGACATATTTTTCTTTGTCATCGAATGTTTTGATTGTTTTTTATGGTTTTTATATAAAACCTCGAGCGTGGTCTTTGTCCGTTCTTGCGCTCGAAAATACATGAGAACGCGATCAAGCATACTTTTATCACTTTTTCGGGCTCAAAAAGGTTATACTAAAAAGGAACCCCCCTGGAGTCCTCTTTAAGATCTTTTCAGACT
Source organism: Picea engelmannii (assembly GCA_009831015.1). Taxonomy (NCBI): domain Eukaryota; kingdom Viridiplantae; phylum Streptophyta; class Pinopsida; order Pinales; family Pinaceae; genus Picea; species Picea engelmannii. Next base: position 1,077,350 of record ML779203.1, on the reverse strand, counting down.
CTCTAAACATGAAAAGATAGCCGAGAAACCTTGCTATTTTCACGCTCGATAAAGTATTTGAAGTAAGCGTCTGGTGAACGATAATTTATCTCGTTTTTGGTCTCATCCAAACTATTTTACGAAAAAGGAACTAAGAGAGTTCTCTTTTAAGTGTTTTTCCAAACTCTATAATCTTGAAAAACCTTCGAGTTTTCTATCTTTGGACTCGTTAAAAAAAACATTGACAGACCCGATATGGGACCGAACCACTCCTTATTAGGGTTCATTAAACATACTCCGAGGGACTCGTCTCAAGGATGAGCTTACATCAACAAGCATATGTTATCCTCCTCAAGCTTGCGTAAAAATAAAGAGGTACTCGCCAGAAATGGTGGGGGGAAATTTGGAAAAGGGATATGTTATCATCTTCATATTGATTGGTAGTAAGTGTCGCTCTTGAACATGACACCCCCTATTCATCATTTGAAGCTGATTTGGGAAATCCATTTGTCTCTCATTCAATTTGCTACAAGTTCATCCCCTGTGTCATCCTTGAGTCAATGCTGCCAAATCATTGGTCATGTTGTTCATATGTTTAAGAGAAGTCCATCTAAAACCTATATTGAGTCGACCATCTGCAGTTGTCCATTCTCTTTGTGTTGGCCTTCCCTGTCTCCAGTTCAATTTACATCATACTATGTTTCACATTCAAAATATGTGACTTATTTCGTGTCATTGATGGGGGATACATTTGGGCCCTCCTGTGATGAGTTTTGTTCCATCGACTTCATCTCATTATCCAGAATCAATGGTAGGTTTCCTCACTTTCGACATGGGTTTACATCATTGACCCCTGATTGAAAGATTCCATTGGATGTTCGACTTCAACTCATGCATTCACACTCGATGGATTGTACTAGAGTACCTTGGGAGTCATTGACATCAATGGTGATTTCCCTCGCACTTGTTAACGATTTCATCAATGACCGGTAATCATGTGGTTTCTTCCATGTTTGACTTCAACACATGCAATCACATGGTTATATTCGTACTTTGGGCGATGAGATTGAAGACCCTAGATATCATCTCTATTGTCCAGGTTGCGATGGAGTATGTATAATCTGCGACACATAGATCCACTGTGTATGTCTCATGGCTATGTCGTCTTAATTTGAAATTTCTCGCATAGATTCACAGTGTATTCCTAGTGGCTATGCTATATTTTGACTGCATGGATCCACAGTGTATGATTGGTGGCCATGACCCAGGTCTATAATTGTCATCATTCTATGATCTGAGTATGGGGATGCCTACCTCAGAATTGATATATATGACATTCTGCAGATGCTTGGTTGTTCACAGGTTTCTGATTAGGTGTGCTCCTAGTTTCTGACACACACATGCAACTTACAAAGTCTTTCGGCTGTCACTGATTCCAACCTCATACTTTGGGGGGAATTATGTTACCCATGATTTTGGTTGTCATGATGATGTATTGATGATGGTGTACTCAGGCTCTTGATAAGAAATTTCTCCTGAGAAAAGTTACCTTCATCTCTTCCCAGAAAACTCATTTTTAAAGAAGGTTCGCAGGCTGCTAGTATATTTGGGTGCAAGAATGCATGATTCTCGCAGGCTTCCTTAAGCCAGGGTGAGAACTTCTCACACTATGTTGAACAGCTAGGGTGTGAACTCTTCCTAAAGCATGGAAAAAGATGAATTCTCGATGTTTCTAGAAGGGAATATTCTAGAAGGATGTGTTGGCATTCGAATGGTTATCCTAGTACTGGATTCCCTGATATTTTGGGATCATTCTTATCCAAGTAACTAATTCATTCTCTCTTATATATTGAGGGAATTCTCATGGAAAAGGTTAAGCAAGATTCATTGGAGAATTGGTGAAATAATTGTGTGAAGGACTTAGCTAAACAACAGCTTGGAGACTCTAGCAAGTCTATCAAGAGGATTTGATCTTCTTCATGCAAGGATTGAGCAAGTGTGTGTGTCAGAGCTAAGAGCTATCGAAAGGAAGTTTGTGACATCAAGGATCAGGTTGTAATCTTTACTTTCCATTAATATGATACAGTGGCATGTCCCTTTCCCATAAATCTATTTCCACTTTATTGTGTAATTCCTTGATCATACACATAGGTTGACTGTTGAATATATTGTGCTATCTTCACTTTGGTTGGTTTGTGTTGTCTTGGTCTTGACTTCACAAGCGCACTGGAGCGAAGCGGTAGGAACAAAGACCCTAGGAAGCGATAATAAGGTATGTTACTTGTTCATTCCTCCTAGTCAATTCGATGGTCAAAACTTAGGGAAAGAGTCATGTCCTGTCCTGTTTTGTTCTAGATCCAGGTGGATCTAGGGAGATCCGTTAGTGTCTGCACCTACTGATTAGTCCGATAACAGAAGTGATACCATAACCATCAATATTAGAGGTCACTCGTACACTTTTCCCAAGAAACCTGAGTAAGTGAGTAAAGTATATTTATTAAAGAGTAACAAGGAGGTCTGATTAGCGGTTAGCCATGGAAACATAAAAAAAAAGAACAAGGAAGGAAGTGAGTTCAGACTAAAGATACATTTCTGTTCTTTCCCAATGGTACCATCCACTTCACACTAAAAATAATTAATTATATCATATATTTAGATATGATACATCCTCTTAAGTACTGATCCATATGGATATCGATGGCCACCCACCTCTTCCAACTAGCTCAAAACAGTTTTCTGACAATTTTGGCAATTTACTATTTTTAGCAATTTTAACTTCCGAGGCCATTTTGAGGGCCTAAATGAAGGTTTTTTGGGATCAAGCTCCTAAATGATAGACAAAGGCATGATTGAGCCCCCAAAATGAATATCCTCTAAGATTCCTTTCCAACAGGCTATCACACGCCTAAAACAGAGATCGTATGCAAAATTTACGACCTCGAGAAGTTGATGTACTAACTTACCCAAACGGGGCCCACATGACTTTTTAGACTTCATCTCCTAGGGTTAGATTTTTGTATGTCTAGGGATTTTGTCATTCTTGTTTATTGTAAAAATGCCTTCAGATCCTCGTTGTAATATTCTTCTTATGAATGCGCACAACCATCACATTTCTTCTCAGAGATAAGCCACCACCATTCCAGCAAGCTTGTTTCTGCTGAATTTTATAGTTTCATCTTTTTCGTTATTGAATAGAAAAATGGTTTTACTGTATCTCTGTTATTTTGTGTTAAGAACCTATTAATAATCTGTATTCATTTCGTTCTTCTCATAAAATCTGGATCAATGGTATCAGAGAGGTCTTCTCCTTGTCATCTTAATGCATGTCCCCAACAAGGTCGGAGTACAAAGAGTTGGGTCTCGATCTTGTTTCTCTTGAGGGAAGAAGCTCTTGCACGCCCAAGAGACCTCTCATGGAAAGAGAAAAGAAATATGACAGGACATGAGATTATTTCAAACTGTTGATTGAGGAAGCCCTTACACAACATAGGAATGAGATGATGGACAATTTCATGCAAATCCTTCGACAACTACCAACAGGCGACACATCTTCTTCAAATGGAGGTGGCACCCCCTTTAAGGTACAAATAAACTTCAATATTCCTATATTTGAAGGTCAGATAGATGCAAATGTTGTAGACAAGTGGTTGAATCTACTAGAAGGGTATTTTTTTCTCCATAACTTTTCAAATAGAGAAAAGGATTACTTTTGCGCTCCTCAAAGTCGTTCCCCATGTCAAAGATTGGTGGAAAACGTTCTGTGAGTAAAAGGAAACAGAGGAAATCTCATTATTTTCAGTCACGACCACCTGGGAATCCTTCAGGAATGCTATTAAGGAACAATACTACCCTATCAAAAGTTATGATGACCTGTATACAAAATGGACCACACTGCGGCAAGAAAGAGACCAAGTAGTGCCAGATTTCATGAATATGTTCCATACCTTGCGGACCAAGCTGGGTATCAAAGATTCAGAGCGACATCTAGTGCTCAAGTATCACAATGCTCTCCATAGATACATCTAGACCGAAATGGAATTTCTGGACATATCATCCTTAGGTGTGGCCTACTGATATGCGGTCAAAATCGAGCAGAAGCTCAAACAAAAGACACGACAATTTGGGCTTGGGAACCCCTCACAACAAAATCCAGGAAAGGGTGGCCCCAACCCATATAACAAAGGATAGAGAAAATATGGACAGTATCAAGACTACCAGTCTAAGATGCAAGCAAAGAAGGACACCAGAAAGACAAAGAAAGATACCGAGAAGTGGTGCAACTTACATAAGATCCCTTGGCATAACACTGTTGACTGTCTCTCAAAACAGTCGTTGGTGGCTGAAGTGAAAGCCTCTGAATCAGATGTAGATTATGACTCTGAGCCAGAATCAGAAAGGGGAATATGGATCATTGATGCAGAACCCATTTCCACCGTTGTTACCACCAATCTCTAGCATGGTGAACTAGACGAGCCAGAAGAAGGAGAGCGCCTCTTCCATTCACAGATGTGGGTAAAAGGCACCCTGTTTCACTTCATCGTTGATAGCAGTAGCCAGAAGAACCTCATATTAGCAAAGGTTTTCAGGAAGCTGGCCCTACCAACGATGCCGCACCCACAAACCTACACCATTGGATTGCTCTGCCAAGGAAGCGATCTTCGCGTGAGCCAACAGTGTCGATTGTCGTACGACATCAAGCCCTTCAAAGACAAGGTATTGTGTGATGTTTTTCCTCTCAATGTTTGTGATGTTCTTTTGGGCCAACCTTATTTATGGAAACATCATGTTGTATATGAGTCTAGGCCTCGTAGTGTTATTATTACTTTGAACAGGAAATTGTACAGGATACCCGAGGTAGTCCCACCTAGTGCTATTTCCTTCATCTCTGCTAAGAAATGCAGGAAGGTCATATCTCAGACGAGAAATTTTGTCTTCTTCGTGATTCTCTCTCAGAATAAGCGAAATATCACAACCACATCCATGGTCTCTGCGACCGACCTCTCCACACAGCAGAAGCAAGTATATAAGGTCATGGAGGAATACTCATATATCTTCTCCTCACCTACAGGGGTACCTCTGCACTTCGAGGTCAAGCACCCCATCGATCTGACCCCCGACGCACCGTTGCCCAATGGGCCAGTCTATCATCACTCTTTGTTAGAGAATGAGGAGATCAAGCAACAGATCCAAAAACTTCTCCACAAGGGTCACTTCCACCCCAGCTCATCACCTTGCGGGAGCCCAAACATGCTGGTACATAAGAAAGATGGAACCTGACGACTTTGTATTTATTACCAGGCCTTGAATAAAATCAATGTCAGAAACCAGTACCTAATTCCCCGAATCGACAACCTCCTTGATCAACTCATGGGGCCCAAATACTTTAGTAAGATTGATCTAAAGTCTGGCTATCACCAAGTCCTGATAGAATAGATAGATGTATGGAAGACTGCCTTCAAGTCAAATGAAAGGCCTTTTTTAATGGTTGTTCATGCCCTTTGGTTTCACAAATGCCCCAGCCACTTTCATGAGGATGATGGATGATATCCTACGACCATTCACAAATACTTTTTTAGTGGTGTATCTGGACGACATTCTAATTTATAGAAAGACTTGGGCCGAACACTTGCAACATATTTAGTAGGTTCTGCACACCCTGCGGAAACAAAAACTATACGCCAACTTGGAAAAATTCTCCTTCGGCATGGACCGGGTCCATTACCTAAGCTACATCATTGATCAACATGGTGTACATGTGGATCCAGCCAAGATCCAAGTCATCCGTGACTGGCCAGCTCCAAAAACACTCACTGAGCTTTGGATCTTCTTGGGCCTTTCCAATCTCTACCGTTGGTTCATGTTGGGATTCTCCCATATTTCATGATCCCTCAGCCAAATAAACAGGGGTGGTGGTAAGGATAAATTTGTGTGGGGTTGGTCCCAACAATAAGCATTTGATGATTTGAAGCAGTGCTTGTGCTCAACGCCAGTACATTCACTACCAGACCTGCAACATCCCTTTGAGATCGAGGATGATTCTTCAGACTATGTCATGGGTGTCATTCTCACTCAGCATGGCCACCCCATGGCCTATCATAGTGAGATACTATTAGATACTATCTATAAGTACCCTACTTATGACAAAGAAACGTACTCCATTGTGAAAGCCTGCCGCCAGTGGAGACATTACATTCTTGGGAAGGAAACAATCATCTACACTGATCATAAGCCACTATAGTTCATGCAGACATAGGGAAAATTGCAGAATGACTGCCATCAAAAGTGGCCCACATACTTGTAGAAATTCCACCTCAACATCAAGTATAAAACAAGAAGCACGAATCGTGTCGCTGATTTCCTAAGAAGACCGCCAGTCGGGACACTCACCATGGTGTTAGAATCTTGCGGCCATGAGACATTTGGATGGCCCCAACTCTATGAGACAGACCCTAACTTCACCACCACCTACCAAATGTTGGCTGCAAACGCAGTTGTCGACGATGGGTTGTTGTGTCATCTGGGCCATATCTATGTTCCATCAAGTGAGAGAGCGAAGATGATATGGGAAGCCCACTATCATCGGGTGGTAGGACACTTCAGTGTCAAAAAGACAATGGTGATGCTACAGAAACATTTCTACTAGATGAAACTTTGACAGGAGGTCAGCAAGTATATCAGGTCCTACATTGCGTGCACTATTTCCAAACCAACCACTAAGAAATAGGGATTATACACCCCTTTTCCTACTCTTGACAGGCCATGGGAATCCATCTCATTGGACTACATGTCAGGCCTCCCATCCACCAAGTGGGGAAATGACTATTTTTTTGTGGTTGTTGATCGCTTTTCTAAGATGGCGATTCTAGTTGCCTACAAGAAGAGAATCACAGCACAGGCCACTGCCAAGCTCTTCTTAGAACGAGTTTGGGTACATTTTGGAATCCCACAAACCATTGTCTCAGATTGGGACAGTCGATTTCTCAACACATTCTGTTTGAGCCTCTGGTCATTGCTAGACACCAAGCTCACCAAATCCATGGCCTTACACCCCCAGACAAATGGCCAAACTGAGGTTGTAAATTGAATGATTGTGCATATCCTTCTCATGTATAATTCAAATCACCCTCGCACATGGGATGAGAGCCTTCCCTACGTCTATCATAGCTACAATCGAGCCCTGCATAGCTCAACTGTCCACAACCCCTTTTAGGTGGGGCTGGGATTCCAACCATTGGGTCCCATAGATGTTGCACTTCCCCTTTTGGTCACCTCGACCAATTCATCTCTTGCTCCAACTGAATCCGAAAAAGACACCCGACTCATTGAGAGGATCCAACACATCTGCCAACAGGTTAAGGATATCCTACAGAAATCCAATGACAAGTACAAACAATGCCATGCTCAACATCGGGTGCCACATAAGTTTCAGGTGGTCAACAAAGCTTGGCTGCACTTGCAGAAAGAACGCCTTACAAGACCCCATCGGAAGCTTTGCCCACTTTTTTATGGGTTGTACAATATCACCAAGGCCATGGGGTATAATTCTTTTGAGCTTAATATTCCTCCTTTCCTTGGCCTGCACCCAGTGTTCAATGTGGATCTCCTTCGCCCTTATTTACCACCATTATTGGACACATAAGAAGTAGTATAACAACTAACAGTAATAGAGCTCAACCCCAACTGCATACAACAAGAATCCAATGATCAGATTGTGGACACATAGATCAAGGGCACTCGACAACAAATGATCGATCTTTATCGAGTCGTCAAAGCAAGGCAGCTCCTACACCAAGGCAAGTGGCTCACCCGGGGCCAAATTCAGCAGAAATTTCCTCATCTGATGGGGGACCTCAACGCAATGGAGACCATTTCTTCCTAAGGAGGGAGGATTTATCCAGATGGATATCGACGACCACCCATCTTTTCCAACTGGCTTATTCAATGGGCAATTTTGAGGGCCTAAATGAAGGGTTTTCATGATAGAGATCCTCAATTATATTCAAAGGCATGATTGATCCCCCAAAATGAATCTCCTCAATGATACCTTTCCAACGGGCTATCACATGCCTAAAACAGAGATTGTATGCAAAAGTTACGACCCAGGGAAGTTGATGTACTAACCTACCCAAACGGGGCCCACATGACTTTTGGCGCTTCATCTCCTAGGGTTAGTTTTTTGGATATCTAGGGTTTTTGGCATTCCTGTTTATTGTAAAAAGGCCTTTAGAGTCTTGTTGTAATCTTCTTCTTACGAATGCATGCAACCATCATATCTCTCCTCAGAGATAAGACGCCACCATTCTAGCAAGCTTGTTTCCGCTGCATTTTACAATTTCATCTTATTTCGTTATTGAATAGAAAACCAGTTTTACTATATATCTGTTATTTTGTGTTAATCACCTATTAAGAATCTGTATTCATTTCGTTCTTCTCATAAAATCCAGATCAAGTACCCCTTACATCAAGAAAATCACTAAGGAATATATAATGAAAAATCATACTCTAACATAAATACCATCCCAATTGAAAAAAGAAAAAAGAAAAAAGTTGGTTTCAGAGTTGTCCCCCCATCTTCTTGCACAGAGCAATCTTATACTAAAATATTAAAATATGGAGGGCTAGTCTCTGAGGATGTAAGAGTCTAACCCGTCGGGATACTGAAAAGGTCTTCTCGCAGTGGGTACCGACCTATGGTATGACTAGGTAAACCCGTCAGAGTACTGAACATGCTTCCTAGAAATGAGGGATTCTACCTAGCGAGGATGGTAATATGACAAAAAATAAATAAAAATCTAAACTTGTCCTGATGTACGACATTACTTGTAGACAAACCTGACATGAAGTATGTATGGTTAAGTTAAGGTTAATGAACTCCATAAATTTTCCATTGGGAACTAACTTTGAGACTATCTTGAAACTCTCTTGTCTACCTATTCTTATCTATATATAGGATCTCTTATCCTATAGGTGGGGCCATCTTCTAACCATCTCATCAGACCAATCTATGAAATTTGTCTCTACACTTAACAAGATATAAATCTTCGTCTATTGTGAAAATTGATTGGTTTCCTATATTTTTTATTGTGAGGTGTCACAATACTTAGGTGTGGGAGAGGAGTTTCATGAGTTGACAAATGATAACACTTCCTAGAAGAAATAGAATATTAGAATCTTTGTAAGAATTTCCGTGTATTGTTTTTATGACAGGCTATGACATCAATAATTTTTTTTTTTGTTTGTGAAATGATAATTCCCTGTGTGTTATAAATTACTGTACATATCCTTAACATACCACTTAACTGGTTTATTTTCGTTACAGACTGTTCATTACAGAATTGAGATTATTAGCTCACTTTCAGTTCAATAAGCCATTGAATTTTCCCTTTTACTTCTTAAAGAGTCTTGAGAAAATGTCCTCCCAAGTGAGGAAGAATGTAACCAATCCCCATAATAGCCTATTTCACCATGGCCTTATCAAACTGCTTGTCTTAGTTGAGTTGGAAAAACAAGGGAAAACATGGGATGCGTTCATTCATCAATTTGCAAACCCTCATCTTACAATCAAAGCTAGCAAGAAGACACTTGATCTAGGGACTGCCACTCCACCCAAACCCCATTCTCCAAAGACTCCTCCTCAAGCTATTCCTTTACCGGATCAAAATTCCAAGAAGCTTGTTGATACCCCTACAACCTCATCGGGAAAGAAGACCAAGAATCATATTGACAACCCCCCAATGCCTTCCACATATATTGATCTTGCACCCAAAAAACTACAAGAGGTAATTCAACAAGACTTTCCTGCAGTCCCCACAAATAGGAGAGGAGCTAATCAATTTAATAGAGGACCCTTTTGAAAGAGTACCTGGAGCACAAGAGGAAAACCTTATGAAAAAACCCTAACCACTTCGGACCCTATCCAAGTGTCCTATGATCTCGAAAGTCCTCACAAAAGATATAGGGAAGTGTCTCCAAAAGAATTGGAACCTCATAGAAAGACAAAATCTGAACCTACTTCTCTTAATAAACACCCTATTACTCCTACCTCATAGATGCCTACCCCATATCCTAAAACTGATAGAATTTCTACATATTTTAAGGGATCTAAGCCCTCCTCCGAGATATCTGATCTTGCTCCAACCATTGAAAGGCTACAACATGAAAATGATCAGCTGTTGCAACAATTGAAAGAGAGGAAAACTTCGAACAAGCATCTTCACCATGACAATGCAATACTTCAAGCGAAGGTGCATTCCCTTCAACGATTGGTTGATGAAATGACCAAAACCAACCACAACCTTAGGGCACAATTGAAGCAACATAAGGGACACGAGAAAAAATCTTCACTACAACAAGGAGATGCTTCTAAAGCTAATCCTTCTCAACAAGTTTAGTCATGTGGGGAAATTCCTTCTTGTTTGCAGTGGGAACTACAAAATATAAGGTGTGGGTGTAATGTTGGGCTCATGATTTGGTTAATTTAATGATGATGATTATATCCTTTTTGGCCAATATTATATGTGTATCTTCCTATTTTGAAGAAGTTTTGAAGGATTTTTGTATCAAATTGCCATAGCTTACACCAGGTACATATGATTGATGTTTTATGATGGTTTCCATTTTAATTCAGCATGATTTAATGATTCCAAGAAGCTAATTCACAATCTGTGTGTCACAAGGAAAAATCACATGATGTTTTTGCATCCAGCAGCTCATCCAGTACTTCATTTGGCACTATTACAAGAAGCTAACTTAAAAATTAATTTGTGGGAGTGTGAAGTGGAATCTTAAAAATCTAGCACATGGGTTTTGTGCGTAGTATGCCCAATTAGGTCCCAATTGGCTTGCTTCCTAAAATTCTAAATGGATTGAGATTAGTTCGTGGTTTTCAATTCGACATCAGGTACACCATCCGACACTGAGTCCGACACTGCGTCTGACACTCTGTGCTGCACTAAAACCGTGGGTGAGTTGGCGGTTATCATATCAGCGACCAATGATGGAAAAATCAACGACATGGTTTTTCCATGTGCTTGTGGCCTCCAGCTACTGAGCTTCTAACAACTTGGATTGGGTTGTTATGTTGGGCGTTTATTGGCTCATTTAGTTTCTAGAAGCCACCGACGGTTAAGACACATTAAGTGTAATTTATTGTTTTTATAGGAGGTCGACCCTTCCAGTGGTCGACCTCTCAGCTTGTAACCTCTATAAATACCACAACAATGTTCATACAAATAGCAAAGGATAGTTAAGCTCAGAATTGTGAAGGTATCTTTGTTTTTCCATTTCAAGACATTTTCTCTAAACTGTGTAAAACTGTGTTTTTGGAAATGTTGAAATTGTGTTGCTTGAGCCCATGATTCATTGTCGAGGAGTAGCCATGACCTATTGTGGGGCCCACCAGTGGTGTGGGTGAATATTCAGTCAATTAGCTTGTGAATTCACGTAGTGTAGTTGTCATTTCTTTTATTTCATGTACATGAGTTTTTATTATTTTTACTTACTGTATAATTGTTATTCATAGTTTAATTGCTTCAGTTTCTTTTTGCAGGTTATTTATGAAGGATAGTAATATCCCATGACTTTTTAATTAATGGGAAATAACTTGCAAGCTTAGATACTAATAGTGTTGTGTGATTAGATGCTAGTTTGAATTTCTGCAAATTAAAGTAGAACAAAGTATTGGGTTAAAACAGAGTGGAACCAAATTAGTAGTTTCTTTGGCAAGTTCTGATGGATGGATAATTGTTAGTTTTAGTTTTTATTTATAGTTTGATTATTTAATTTCTAATTAGTTTGCTTATCGAGTTGTTATTTAGTTTGCTTATTTATTCTCTCGTTATATGCTGAAATAGAAATAGGATTTGAGTTATGTCTTTATGAATATTTCCCTTTGCAATTTAAATTGTTAAAATATGATTACTTTAATTTACTTTATGCAATTTCCATTCTAGATCTAGATTGCAATTTTAATTTGAAGTTTGATTATTGAGTTTAGTTTTTAGTTATGAATCTCTAGTAGTATGAATTTGCTTACATTAGCATAGAATACAATTGAATTAAATAGAATAATGTTTTCATATTGTTGATGACTAGTGCATAAATTGAAGAATCACATGGATTTGTAGGGTAGTTGATGTTTCTTCTATAATGGCTAAGTTCTCATTAGATTGTCTAATTCATACTTTTCACTTTGATATAGAAGTCAATATTGATTTTATCCCTCTTGAGTTATTGTTAATTGTTAAATGCCATCATGATATCATAAGACACCGAAGACATAACCATCAACACTATATTTGAAAATTTCTTGCTTTTGTAAATTAAAGAATAGTTTTCTTGCTTTGGTAGATTAAAGAATAGTTTCTTATTGTAGATTAAAGTGTAGTTGTTGATTAATTTTATTTTCATGATGCTTTGAATTTAGTAGATTAAGATTTACTTTTGTAAATTAGCAGTAATTATGAAGTTTAACTTAAGAATAGAGTTCACTTGCTTATTAGTTTGATTAGTTGCTTATTGAGTAATTTTGATTAGTTTACTTGTTGTAGGAGTTACCATAGGTTAGTTATTTGATTGCTTATTTACTTGCTGAATATGTTTCCATAGGTTAGTTTGAATAGGGTAGTTTCTTTCTTATTTACGTGCTTTAATATGACAGTTTCTTGCTTGTTCATTTTCTTACTTGTTGTTGTTCATTGAATTCAAATAGATTAATTAGATTAGTTTGTTGTTGTTATTGTTGATTAAATAGATTAAATAGATAGTTTTCTTTTTCTTATTGTAATGATTAAGTTAACTTGCTTAAAGTAGTGTTTTCATTTTCTTTCTTAGAACAATCCATCGATCTATTGCTCAAAAGTTACTTAGGATAAATAGTGTAAGTTTCTTGATAGGATTTGATCATTAATAGTCTTTGCTTGAATACATTATCCCTTAGATAGCCCATTTCTTTAATTAAAATATACTACCTCTAGCCTTTCTTCCTTGGCACATATAGTGCTACAACTCTAAGTTTACTTACCTTGGGTTGACAATTTAATTGATGGTTTTTAGTGCATATAGAACACCCATCAATGATAGTGGTGAATATCTCACCAAGCCATCCATCAAATAAACTCTACACAATCAACTCTAATGCACGATCTATTACATGATCTAATACCATCTTTGATGGCCCTATAGTCCTCCCATGGTTTCACCTGACACCTGAGCGTCATGCGGGACCATGACATTTCATTTCGATGGATTAACCAAATCAAAACCTACTTCGTCCAGACTATGGATCACTACATGACACACCCATACTATGTCCCGAGTCACTTATTGAATTACATGTGTTCTTTACTTAACCAATTACAGAGTTCTTATATTTATCCGAAAAGACACCAAGGACATGAAAACACAGTACTAGAGGGAAAAAATACATGAACGAGAAGCCAAACCATCCTAATCACCAAGTTTTATTACAAAAGACAATTGTGTTTTGAACCTTTAGTTTGTGCCACACCAGGTAATATTTACAAGGAGATTCTGCTCAATTATATCCAACAATACACCTTTGTGAAAAATAAAAGACATACCTCCATCATTCCCACCCTTATGGATCAATTCATTCCATAGTCAGAATATCCACTTCTCGTTCATGCTTGATTTCTACAATTCATGTTTCCCTAGCCTCAGTTTGTTTGACCCCTCACTTGGCTACCAAACTAATGTTATTTTCCAATTTTATTTCCTTCATTTCGGTATTCACCCTTGTGCCTATATAGACACTTTACCATATGAAACATTGTTTCCCTGTCCCATGAGTCAACCCGTTGTTTGATAAGTTTTCCACATAACCATTTGGGCGACTTTAATTTAAGGTGCACGTATCCCTTATGTGAGTCAGACCCACTCACTTAAGCATGCCCTTCTTTCCTTATCCGACTTGTTTGATAAGTTGGGTGCCCAAGTATTTCCCATAACCTTTTTTCAACCATCACATGGTCTATCTTACATGTGTTTCATGACACCTTGGTGATCTAGGTGGATATTGGTGGCCACCCACCTATTCCAACTGGCTCCTCTTGATAGTTTTTAGTTCAACAAGTTCTTCTGTACTTATTTATAATTGTGGTTTCTACACTTTCGAGGTTGTCTGAATCCCTACACATCTTCCAGGTGGATTCTAGTGGCCTCCCACCTAATTCAACTGACTTCTTTTGGATATTTTCATGTCAACACATCTTTTTGTACTTCTAGGTCCGTTTTGGGACCCTAAATAATGTATTTTTGGCTTGCCACAGTCAAACTATAAACATAGTCAGAGTTTGATAGAGTAATGTGTATTTATCGAAAAAAAAATTCCAATGGGCTATCATGCACCTAAAATGGAGGTTGCATGCAAAAGTTACGACCCCAAGAAGTTGAGGTACCAACTTACCCATCAGGGCCCACATGAGTTTTGGTGTTTCACCACCTAAGGTTAGGTTTTTGGATGTCTATGGTTTTGGCATTCATGAGTAATGTTAGGAAGGCCTATGGAGCCTCATTGTAATCATTTTTCTCAGATGGATGTGCGTAGAAGCCACATCTCTTCTCAGAGATAACTACCACCATTTGAGCAAGTTGTTTCAGTTATGTTGTTTTACAGTTTCATCCTATTTCATTTATTCAATAGAAGATGTTGTTCAATGGATATCTGTGTTGTTCTCCATATATCTATGTTTATTGTATTTAGTCTGTTAATCAGTTTGTTCTGCTCCTAAATCCAGATCACTTGGTCAAGATCCCCTTGGATGGTCGCACACCCAAGGTGACCAAGCTCACATGCTATAAGAAGTCAACATCACACTTTGTTTTGTCCGACGTGCTCATACGACTTCTTTTCTCTAGCAACCCCAACTTATGTTGGTCGCTGCAATGTCAATTCAATCAAAATTGCAGGTCTTTACCAAGGGGTATTACACTTTGGTCAATATTGATGTTAACAAACACCCTGTATAATTAAAATTTAATGACTCCTTGATAGTTGAATATTTTTTCCATGTGTTTCTCATGATCTCCACTTACACCTCAAGCACAAATCATAGATGGACATGACTTGCAACACTTGCAACCCCACGATGGAGGTATGTGTAGGAAATTATTTGGAGATTTATTTGAAGAGAGTTTCACTCGTGGCACCAACCATCCCCTGTGAAGCATAGAATTTTCCTCTCCAACATCTTCCAAAGGCTTCTCTTCTATAAAAATAACCTGGAGAAAGGATTTTCTATGATATTCGAGCTGCTAAACATGATCCTGTTGTTGGTTCTCGTGGACTTAGATAAAGGATTTTCTACGATATTCGAGCTGCTAAACAGGATCATGTTGTTGTTTCTCATGGAATTCTATCCATTGGCAAGTTAGTTAATAGACACGAAGGAAGGAAAAGAGTTAGACCAACCAAATAGGGAATTCAATTTATTGGGTTGGGTATGTTTACACATCCAACAAGCGTTTTAGTTGAAGAAAAATGTTGTTTTCCCATGTTATCCAAAGGATTATAACCATCGTATATACGTCATAGTGCGAACAACGAAACCTTGTTAAAAGAATACCCTACCCTACCCTACCCCCCTCTAGATTTGAACTTGTGACCTCTCAAGAGGAAACACATGTTCTTAACCATTAGGCCCACTCAGACTCTAATGTTCCAATGAGAGCTCATAAATTTTAGTTAATATTCTTCTTACCTTCATATATAAGATAATTATACATCCAATCGAAGAATATTGGACTTGCAAGAAGACATGAAATACAATGAGTTATTGTAAACCCAACTCAAGAACATTAAGTGTGGAAAACACATTAAAACATAAGATGTTCTACTATTTAATTTCCTCTAGATTATTAGCTACATATCACACACAAATTTAACTATTTGATTAATATCACAGTTCCAAATCCATCTAATAACATATATTAAACATGAATGCAATTGTTCAAGAAATCAACACACACACAAAATTCATATAAACCATTTGCACAATGAAATAACCATAATACAGAACATAACACTTATCTATTAATAATTAACCAATTGGATGCATATGAAGGATGAACCTCCTAGCCATAGGCATTGTTGTTCATTTTCTCTCAAAAACATGCCACCCCCAAGTTGAGGCTATGGGTCCACAAGGAGATTCAATGGTCTTGGTTGTCCACTCTCCACACACAGAAGCCCCAAAACCAAGGTTTTATTCCCACAACAGTTCTAATCCTCCAAGTCTCTTCCCCACCACCTGCACAACCCAAGGAATGTATTCCCTTCATTTATCATAGTCCCTCAGGATGTATAATTTGTTTACCAGGACTTCCATTGCACTTGGTTGGTGAGGAACTCTCAGTTTCCCAAGGAGTGCTCATTACATCCTTCATGAGGCTCTTAGCCGTTTCCTCTACAAAAAATTGCATTATAGGCTTACAACTCTTTTTACATGTGCACATGCCTCTTTCTCAACATAAAACATATCCAAACAATGGATTCCTTCAATTATACCATGGCTGGTTCTCTTCCCAACACTGAGGTCCTCCCTTGCTATCCAAAATCAACATGTAAAACTTGTTTTTATTCTGCATACGAATTTCCCTTCTTCTCCCTAGCTTTCTTGACTCTCACTCTTCCCAAAGATTGTCTTACTTCATCCCATGCTCGCCAATAACTATGAGATGTGAATTATCACACCCACCCTCTTAGATGAGTTTAATGATTGTCTCTCGGAACACTCAACAACAATTTAGAAGGTTATTGTAACACCCTCCTCTCTAAATCCTGAGTATATGAAATTAATCATGATTGATGATTTCCATACAATGGCATGTAAATATTGTAAATGTATTATTGTTTAATTGTAAATGCCAAAAAATGACTATGGGGTGAAGCCTTAAAGTACTAGCCATGATATCACTAGAGGAATGAGAGGAGTCCCCATTAACCTAAATAACCTCAAGCCCTATTCAGATTATTTCCCTTAGCCCCAATTTTAAGGAAAACCATTTAATGAGGAAGGATTAGTAGTTGAACAATCAACCACCCAAATGAATGGAAGTATGGAGGGTTTTTTTGACGGGCGAAATTGACCGCTCATCAATTGGACGAGTGAATCTAGTCCGAGGGTTGTCTAATTAACCCAAGCCGTTTGGATTAATTCACTCTGATGGGTTTTGCGGCTCTGTTGGCCGATCTAAGTCCTAAAGAAAGAAAAAAATAACTAAAGGGAAAAACAATAACTTACTAAATAACAATTACTAAAACCTATATGTACATTTAAGTATATATATGTACAAATTAAATACTATATGTATGATAATTCTATATACAATTTATACAAACCATGAGTTTTAATCTGAACTCGTAAAAAAAATCAAATGTAAGTTGGTTTCTTTAGCAACAATAATAAAGAAAGTGAAAATACTATCTAATTTTTTGGTTTGTTTCTTTAGATGTATACACTCATGACATCAAACATTAAACTACCTAATTGAACAAAAAATAATAGATAGTATAAAATGTTCTATATAGATAAAATTTATATAGTCAACAAACTAATGAAATTAAATAACAAGCTAACCTCTTATTGCGTCCAATGTCTGTTCAACAGGGAATATCCAACCACCTTTATCTAAGAAGTGAACCTGCAACAAATCTTGAGATTGCTCCGAATAAATGCGAAACAATAATGATGGAGATTGAATTATGATAATAGAACATAAAGTGGATACAGTCATAGTAATGTTAATATTTGCAAGTAGCTACAAATGAGATAAATCTTCTTGTAAGAACTTGCATGTAAACATTCAACAGAAAATAGAGATAAATCTCCTAATTTAAATTGAATAGATAATCATAGTGTATTGTATTTTAAACACGAGATATGGGAAGCATATAAAATGAATCATGTCAAATGATAGTAAATCACGATGATTAAAGAAATCACCATCTATTATCAAATCAACATAAACATAACCTAAATCAAAACACCATAGAGAAAAGCTAAAGCTGTAATGTGCATTTTGTTTCATTCAAGTCTGCGATAAAAACACCATACTCTTTCCCCAGGCTGAGATGATGCAACGTTTACAAAAAAATATGTTTATATAGGTTTCAAGAAACATAACTGTTTCCTCTTGATAAGATCAAATTGGTTTCAAAAAATAAAGGGGGATGCAACCACCTTGATTTCACTAGATATCAAGAAACTACCAACCGTCTAATTCTGTTTACTCAAAATAAAAAATTGATATGGCTGGGAGATCTCAAAATGTGCCTCGCATCATCTTTGAAATCATCGGCTCCTTAATCATCATGAAAACAAATGAAAATAAGAAGATCTCAGATATGTTTTCTATCATCAAATCAAACAATTCGAATTTTCTTAACTGGCTACAAAATCTTGCGATTCTGTAGCTAGTTATAATAGGAAATGCAATCTTATTTTATTGAGTAAACAAAACAGACTAGTGTTAATAAGAAAAATAGTTTATTCAATCAAATCGAATATCCTAAATTAAGAATGACACAATCATGCTATTAAACAAAAAAAATAAAATCATACCTCTGATCATGAAATCAAAGCATATCAAGAAACTTTTGAATTAACGATAGCTATAGCTGCCTCTACGTTTTCGAAAATCACATGACCTGTAGATTTCAAATGTTTATCCTTCCCTTGGATGATGGATTCAAGTCTGTTGTTTTCGTTTGTCAACAAATCAACTTGATCTCTTAAATACTTGACTCGTGACTATAGCAGTGGGACATCGGTATAGTATCTGTTGATCCACGATCGGGACACATCATATTGTGACTGTAAAGAGTTTTCACTAGAACTAACAACATTACGGGTCGAAGAATCCTCCATGCGAATGGTAGATTTATCACAAATATGGATACCATGGATTTATGGGTTATCTTTCAAACAAGGAGGCAAATTATCGACATAGTTATAGGGTCGGTCAGGGTATAGCCCGAATGACACAGGGTCCTTTTCAGCAAGGAATTTGTCAATTTCTGAGTCTGAGCCTTCACTCACTTCAATCATGTTGATCATGTCTGCACGGGGTTTCATTTTATTTCGAACACTTCGAGAAATCAACCGACCAACTCTTTTGTTTTTGAAATTGACATCAACACTGCCTTTTAACTTATTTATTATAGGCTTCTTCACAGTTTTAATACAATCTTTTGGATGTGTAACCGGTTGAATGTCTTGTTGAATGACCTTAGGGTAGATCGAGGTTTCATTGTTAGTGGAAAAATCACAAGCTTGGAGAGGTGGTGGAGAGGTCGTTGGGTTCACAAGGGTTTCCTCAATGACTGGCTTATCTACTTCTCCCAACTCAGGGTTGCCAAAACCATTTCGTGCAATGAACGAATCCCAACAATCATTTTGTGACTTTAACTAGTGCATGAGGATGATTTTAATGAGTCCATGGTGAAACAAACTTGAATCTGACCTCTGTTTCCTAAATATTTTCCCCATTTTATACAGACTTCTGAGTAGATAATAAGGCATATTCAATGGAAAACCAATAAAACTCATAAGAAGGCGTAAATGATATAGGAAAACAAGTCTGAATCATCCCTCACATGTGATGAATTTCTTCACTACAGCAAGTAAATCATGCCACCTAGGTTTCAAGAATGAAATTGGCATACCTCGATCACAGCTGGTTATTTTTCATGAGGTAAACAGTAACATCCAAGGGTCTTCCTCCACTTTCGTGTTTTTGAACCATTTTTGACCAACCACTGGAAATCCTTTGGCTTGAATTAGGAAATCTTCTGTTACTTCCAATTGCACATCACCGATATTTTCCCTACATCCATCAAAGGTTAAGGAAAAATCTTGGGCAACCTGAAGATTAAAACCCTGGAATGTTTTGATGAAAATATGCCAACCGTTCCTTTCCAAATCTTCCGTAGAATTATCATACAAAAGCAGGTTTTGGATGTCATTTGGTTTGACCCTTACCATTGGAGCCATACTGAACAGATAGGTAAGAAACGCACAACACATAGGTAGGGTTTGCAAAAAGGCAACATATCCATGGCCTCGAGCCTTATCAGTACATGCTGTGATGATTCAAACGATGGACAAGGTGTTTAATCAAAACGCGTGTGAGGAGTTTCGTGAAACCTGAGACCACGCTAAGGAGTAATGGCATCTTGTACATTTTATGCCACCTTGGCATTGGGTACATCCTAGGACTAGAGTACTCTGAAAACATAGTGCACACATCATAGTTTGATTGCAAAGTTAAGTAGGTTTACAAAAATCGAATAGTTCAAAGTTTCATGAAAGAAATATGATAAAAAATCAACCAAAATCCATACAAAAAATTGAATATCAAATGGTGGGGGTATTTCGTTCATACAACCGTAAATCTCTTAGGCATGCTTAGAATCGAAAGGGTCACAAACAAGGAGAGAAACATGCTCATAACAAGAAATCACAATTCTGTAATAAACAAAATGCTTTCAATGATATTTGCGAGTTTTCATGCTTTCAGTCATGAAAACAAAGCATGAATAGATGATAGGTAAAATGTGACGATTTACAACTGTCATTTAGAGAAATGCTCATGAAGAGTAATAAAATTTCATAGACCCTGTGTAAGCAGCTTATAAAAATAATAATTACATAATCGATGCCAACAATGGCAACATGCTGGGAGAAGTAGTTATCTCTATCATATGAACGAGTTCAGGTTAGAATAATCAGAAAAAACTTCAAATCAAAAACAACCAAAAAGATGTTTGAGCATATCAAATAATTATGATGCAGTCTAGTTTCAGACAACCATTATTTTTAAAGAAATGAAAATTGTTGACAATCTTAGCAAAAGAGAACCACGATGTAAAGTTAAAATCTTCAATACTGTTGACAGGGTCGTTGCTGCCAGCAGGCGTCCATAGCCTCGACAAGGATGTCAATTAACCCACTCTGATATATGTATCCTGTCAAGAAATTCCAGATCAGAACAAAGGATGTTTAAGGTCAAAACATAATCCATATCTGAGAATTTTCTTTTACCTGACATTGCTTCGCTGCCAGCGGGCCTGTTCAGTACCTGGGTGAAGTTATCTTGGCGTCATGCATGCATTTACCCGCTGCCAGCAGACCTGTTCAGTGTCCCAATGGGTTTACAAGCACTTCCAATAGCTCTCTGAAAATTTATATTAAATAGTTTTTAAAGATATTCAATAGAGCAGGGTGACGCTGAAAATTCTAGTTTTTTAACACATCTTAATATGTCACAGACCTTGAATTTTTTTTTTAGCTGTCCTTCATCAATATCTAGAAATAGTTTATTAATAAATCTGACTTTCAAGAAGAGGGAGACATCGTTGAGTTGTTCTATTAAAGAATAGGGACAGCATAAAAATGATTTTTATAGATGGTCGTGAATACTTTCAATTGCAGATTGAAACCAAGAAAATGCTTTTCAAACAACAAGTCATCTTCAATAGGGTTGCAATTTCAGAGAAATACAACAATTGATGTTTTAACAACTTTCAACAGTCATTTTCGAGGGGAATTTTTTCTATTTTCTTTGTCTGAGCTAGCCCGTGGTGCAGGCATATGTGTTTCAAAAGAAAGACCGATAAGAAGAAATGAGAACCAAAACAAACCAGAAAAGAAAAACAAATAGCAAATAAAACAAAACAGAAAATATTTACAAAGGGTGTATGGGAGCGTCATCAGGAAAAGTACATTTTTAGATCTTGGCCATTCACCAGGAAGGTGTCTGGTTGTCCCTCTAAATTCTGTAAGCGAAAGGAACTGGGACCTAGTTTCTCAGCAATAAAAAATGGCCCCAATCGCAAGTTCTGAAACATAGTATGCTCTCCTTTTCCTTCATGAGGTTTGTCCCATTTTAGGACAAGGTCACCTACCTCAAAATTTCTGTCAAAGGCAGAATTGGAATCAAACCAGTTTTTAACAATGAGTTGATGTTGATCCAATTTTTGTTTTTCTTGAGCCCTCACCTCCTCTAACTTTAAAAAATCGTTAATTCGACTCTCTAAGAGGGGACAATCTTCTTCCTATACCTTCTGTGATAACTGCAGAGATGGAAGAAGGACATGCAGTGGAAGAATCGATTCCCTACCGTAAACGAGAAAGAAAGGTGAGTTACCCACAACAGTTTTAGGAGTTACTATGTCATCCCATATTGCGTTCAACAATGCGTTATGCTAGTTTTTATGGTTTTCGGAGACCGTTCTCTTGATAATTTTGATCAGATTTTTATTAGTTGATTCCGCCAAACCATTGCCTTGGGACTAATAGCTGGCATATTACTTTAATTTAACTCCATTTTCTAGAGAGAAATCACTCATTTCGAGAGATGAAAAATAGGAAGCATTGTCAAATACTGAGAATTCAGGAATACCGAAACGAGTGATGATATTTGAATTTAGAAAGGATATCACCTGACTGGTATTTAAATCTTTTAATGGGGCAGCCTTAGACCACTTGGTGAAATAGTCTATGGTTGTTATGATGTATTTATGCTGCTGCAAGGACACCGGATTGATAGAGCCTATAATATCCAGGCCCCACTGTTGAAAAGGGGAGTCTACCGAGACTGGTTACAATGGGAATGCTAGTTTTTGTATCTGTCCGGATGCCTTTTGACAAATCACACACTTGTGACATAAGGCATGAGCGTCTTTGAAAAGAGTAGGCCAGTAATAATCTTCTCTTAATACTTTGTGGGTGGTGGTGTCTCCACCGAAATTCCCACCAGCTTCCCCTGCATGTAACTCCAATAAGACTTTTTCTGCTTCATCTTTTTCAAGACAACGCATAAATATTCCATCAACATTTTGGCGAAACAAAATACCATTAATCAGCTGAAAAGAAGCATATTTTAACTTTAGTGCTATCCTTTTTTGGGGATCAAGGTGATGGGGAGCTGATCTGTGTATAAGACAAAATTTGATGTCATCGTACTAGGAACTAACAAGGTTTTGTACATAGTAGATTTGATTTTGATAGTGTTGATCTAGATTTAACATAACAATTTCATTTTGTTGTCCTATAGTAGAATCGAAAACCAACTTGCATAAACCTTGGCCTCTAACAATTTGTGCTGGGGTGATTTCTATGTCATATTCTTGTAAGGATGTGACCCAGTTTTCCCTTTTTTTGCCTAGTTCTTTCTGTACTAACAAATTTCTGACAGCTGGGTAAGGGACAATGATTTTCGTCCTAGATTTCAACAGATAAGATCGAAAGTTTTTTACTTCTTTAAAAACAACATAAGCTTGCTGATCTATTGTTGGGTAATTAAGTTCTGCCCCCTTGAAGGCTGAGCTCATAAAGGCAATTGGGACTTCATTGTTTTCAGCGTTCTTTTGAGTTAGGACAACAACGTAAGATCGGTTAGAGGCAAACGTGTAGAGGGTGAAGTCTCACGAAAAATTAGGGTTCATTAGAGAAGGAGCGTCTATTATGGCCTTTTTTATTGAATCAAAAGCCTGACCTTCTAAAGGTCCCCAATGGTACTGTACATCTTTTTTTATTAAGTTTTGTAATGGTCTCACCATTTCTGAAAAGCTGGCGATGAATCTCCTAACAAAATTTATCTGTCCTAAGAAAGATTGCATGGAATTTTTTGACGAGGGAGGGGGAATTTTTGAAATGACTTGGGTCCTTTCAGGGTCAATAATCATCCCTGCATTTGATACAATGGATCCGAGGATCTTACCTTGTTCTACTATGAAGACATATTTTTTAGGATTTAAAGAAATGTCGTATTTATGACATCACTGTAGAACAGATCTTAAATGAGCTAGATGATCTCCTTTATTTTTTTAGAAGATAGTGACATCATCTAGGTAAACTACTACAGATTGATTGACTAAGCTGTGGAAAGAGATATCCATCGCTCTCTGAAAAGTGGCACCGGTGTTTATGAGCCCAAAGGGCATCTTTCTATAAGCGTAGGTGCCCCATGGGGTGCGGAAAGTAGTTTTGAGCTGGTCTGGGGGAGACATAAGGACTTGGTTATACCCGAAAAAACCATCCAACAAGGATAATATTTCAGATCCAGAT
This sequence comes from Picea engelmannii, assembly GCA_009831015.1. Classification (NCBI taxonomy): domain Eukaryota; kingdom Viridiplantae; phylum Streptophyta; class Pinopsida; order Pinales; family Pinaceae; genus Picea; species Picea engelmannii. Next base: position 1,053,282 of record ML779203.1, on the reverse strand, counting down.
ACTTGTTGAAGGATCTGATCCATGGGAGGGATAGGGTAGTTGTCTTTATCAGACGCTCGATTAATATTTCAGAAATCGACACATAGTCAGATTTCACCACTCTTCTTTCTGACAGGGACAAGATTATAGACCCATTGTGTGTGCCTTACCGGGAAGATTATTTTAGCATTCAAGAGTTTGTTTAATTCCTTATTGACTATTGGTTCGTGTTTTGGGTGCATCTTCCTTAACTTTTGTTGAAAAGGTTGGGTCTGGGGTTTCATGGGAATAATGTGTTGTATGATGTTAGGATCAAAGGTTTTTAGGTCATCGTATGTCCAGGAAAAAACATCTTTGAATTCCTTAAACAACTTAATAAATGCTACATTTTCTTTCTCAGAACACCCCAACCCCAAATTAATGCACTGTGGGTTGTCTTTAGTTCCCAAATTTACTTTTTCATGTGTCAAGGAGGAACTATTCGTTTTACAATTCACTGATTTTTTGAACTTATCATGAAGATCATAAAAAATTTCTAACCTAACCACAGATTTCGGGATAGAGTTTACCATGTCTGATGTAGATTCCAGAGATCTCAGATCTGGGATTACTGTAAAGTCGCGAAGATTTTTTTCATGGGTACCTTCGTCGATCACTGCGCCCTGGAAAATTTCTTCCATATGCAGAAAACTTATGATATGTTGATCATCATCGAAGACTCTCCAATTCGTGATGTTGTCCGGGGTGGATGGTCTGAACAACAGTTTAACGGAAAATGCATTTGGAGATAGGCCTTCTACAGGAAAAAATTTTGAGGCGACGTTAGCTAACAAATTGGCCTCAAAATTATTTAATCTAGGAATAGAATTTATGTTAAAAGAAGAAAACTTGTTGATCAAATTCCATACCTCAGTCTGATAGCTTTTAAGGTGCGGAGATAAACAGTGGATAGAATTTCCTACCTGTCTAACCACGATTTCTGAATCACGAAAGACAGTCAAATTTTGAATGTTCAAATCTAGTGCTTTTCTGAGACCTTGCAGGAGTGCCTCATATTCGACCGTGTTGTTTGTACATTCAAATTCTAACCAGCAAGCAATCAAAGTCTTGTTACCTAGTGGATCGATGAGCATGCACCCTGCACCAACTCCTTCTTTAGATTTTGACCCATCAAAGTAAAGAGACCATATTTTATTTTTGTCAGATGCATGTGACCACTGAGAGAAGGTTTTTGACTGTGTGCATGTCATAATTTTAGATTGTTGTTCCGGGTCAGTGATGCTAGAAGTTTCAGCCATGAAATTTTCAAAAAAAGTGTCCATCCCCTGTATTTCAAGCGAATTGGCAGAAGCAGTGAATGGTTCATTGGGATTATTTAAATTAGTTACCGTGAACTTAAGATGATGTTCACGATTTACCTTGATTCTATTAGGCTTTCCATTCTTGGGCAGCCACAAGTGAGACCAATCCTTTGCAAAATAGGCATGTAATTGTTCTGACCAATCTCTACTTAAAAACAAACCATATACTTCTGGGATATCTACAACAATGATATCAATCACTTGATGGACTTTAGGATTAGATGATAATCTGATAAGCACATTTTTTAATTCGCCTATTACTTTAACACTAGTTCGATCAAGATGGATCATTTTCAAGGTGGACAGTTGAACTTCGGCATTAACTTTTTGACAGACAAACCAAGGCATTACGTTAGATGATGCACCTAAATCTACCATACAGTTATGTACATTCCTATTGAAAATTTCAAAAGTCAACAAAAAGGGAGGGACATTTTTGTGAGTATTAATAGTATAAGTTTGTTGTTTTTTAATTGCAGCCTCTGAAACTAGTTTATCTACATTTGTTACACTATTTACAAGAAGGTCTCTTTTATCATGAGGCTCGGACGTCGTTTTGGTGGAGGCCTTTTGAGGATTTTTGGGGTTGTTTTCAACAACTTTGTTGTTGTCTAGATTGCTATTTTTGTTGTTCTCCGCAATATTCTGCAACATCTTTTGCAAAAGAAAAGGGAATTTTAATAATTCGTAAATAGAAATGTTAACCCTAAGTTTTTTTAGATCTTCAATCAAATCATGATATAAACTTGGTTTTTCTGAATTCTGTTTAGTCTCAATCAATTTAGACTATTTTGGAGGCACAATAGTTGCAATTTCAGAAGAAGACTTATTCGTTGTCTTGCTTCTGGTATTGCAAAGATGCACTGTTTAGAAATTAGCTTGAAAAATGCTATTCGAAAAATGTTTGAAAATGTTTGGAGAGGATTCATATTATTCTACTGTCTCTTGTTCAGCTACTTCTTCAGGAATCTCGTGAGGAATCAAGTTATCATGTGCTTCTAGGATCGTTTGAATAGAAAATTGTAAGCTTTCTAGATTTAGGCCTTCAAAATTTGAGTTAGGTCAGTTTGTGGGAAAAGGCTTCCTAAAAGGGGGTTTGTAAGGCCCTTTACTCGAAGAAGCTTCTTCAGCCGACCTTTTCAAATCTATAACTTGATTGGATAACTTCTGAACAACCTTCTGTAAGTTTTCTAGATCCGAACTCTCGGGTTGAGCTTTATTTTGGGGAGGTCTAGGAAGGATTTCAATTTTCTTCTTGGACGATGAACTAGTCTCTATCTCATTACTAGTATTGTCTTTTAAGCTGAGAATATATTTCTCAATTTGACTCACCTATTCGAAGGCTTCTAACAATGTAGCTTTCTTGGACCTCTTTACCCAAATGGCTATGTTTTGATGTAAGGCTTTCATGTAGTATGCGACAATAAGATTTTCGGTAGGCATTGAATCCGTGGGGATTCGGTTCTTTAGTGTTAGGAACTTTTGATTAAAGTCTTTTATCTTTTCTTTGGGGTTCATTTTTAAACTAGAAATCTCCATGACTAAAACTTCAGGAGACTTGTCGTCTCCGAACTTTTAAAGGAAACATGACTCGAATTTATCCCATGACACGATGGTGTGGGGCTGTTGGGAAAAGTACCAAGTAGAGGCATTGCCTTCAAAGGTGTAGGGAAAAAATATACACACTACGTCTTCGTTCTCAACACTATAGAGCCTAATGGCTAGCATAAACATTTTGATTTGATCTTCAACGATCTGCTTGGAGTCTGGGTCAAATTTAGGGAGGCATTTCTTTGGGTGTTTAGGTAAAGGATGTTGGGGCCCAGGTATGGCCACTGCATCGTGTTCAAGCCAGGGTCTGGTGGTATTATTCGGATTGGCCATAGGTGTGGGTGGTGTCGAAGGCTGAGATGAGGAACTGCCTTCATATGAGGATTCTTCTTCATAAGAAGAAGGAGTTGAAGAGGGTGGTGATGGTGGAATACTAGATCCTCCTGTTGTAGGAGTGAGGATATGATCTGGATCCATAGGGTTTAAGGTAAGATCAATACCTGTGAGTTGTTCCCTGATATCAAAGAAGTCTAATGGTTGGTTCAAAGGTCGACCTGGTTGTGTGATATGGGCTAAAGCATTGTGCATTCTTATGAGGGATTGACAAACAATCTCTTGTATGTCGCCACCTGGGGGATTTGGAGTTATTGGTTCAACTATGATCCATGGATCGTCTTTTGATGTGGTTGTTGTTTGAGGGACAATATTGTCATCTGAATGAATTCTAGCTACTATAGGTGAGCGGGTAGGTGTGGGAGGAGTCTTGTGACCTCCTCGTGCCATTAATAGTTTTCAGGCCCTCCTTCTAGCGCCATTTGTTGACGGGGGAAATTGAATGCTCATCAAATGGAGGAGTGAATCCAGTCCAAGGTTGTCTAATTAACCCAATCTATTTGGATTAATTCACTCTGACGGGTTTTGCGGCTCCGTTGGCTGATCTAAGTTCTAAAGAAAGAAAAAAATAGCTAAAGGGAAAAACAATAACTTACTAAATAACAATTACTAAAATCTATATGTACATCTAAGTATATATATATATACAAATTAAATACTATATGTATGATAATTCTATATACAATTTATACAAGCCACGAGTTTTAATCTAAACTCGTAAAAAAAATCAAATGTAAATTGGTTTCTTTAGCAACAATAATAAAGAAAGTGAAAATACTATCTAATTTTTTGGTTTGTTTCTTTAGATGTATACACTCATGACATCAAACATTAAACTTCCTAATTGAACAAAAAATAATAGATAGTATAAAATGTTCTATATAGAGAAAATTTCTATATTCAGCAAACTAACAAAATTAAATAACAGGCTAACCTGTTATTGCATCCAATGTTTGTTCAACAGGGAATATCCAGCCACCTTTATCTGAGAAGTGAACCTGCAACAGATCTTGAGATTGCTCTGAATAAATGTGAAACAATAATGATGGAGATTGAATTATGATAACAGAACATAAAGTGGATACAATCACAGTAATCTTAAGATTTGCAAGTAGCTACAAATGAGATAAATCATCTTGTAAGAACTTGCACTTAAACATTCAACAGAAAATAGAGATAAATCTCCTAATTTAAATTGAATAGATAATCATTGTGTATTGTATCTGAAACATGAGATATGGGCAGCATATAAAATGAATCATGTCAAATAATAGTAAATCATGACGACTAAATAAATCACCATCTATTATCAAATCAACATAAACATAACTTGAATCAAAACATCATACAGAAAAGCTAAAGTTGTAACGTGCATTTTGTTTCATTCAAGTCTACGATAAAAATGCCCATACTGTTGCCCCAGGATGAGATGATGCAATGTTTACAAAAAAATATGTTTATATAGGTTTCAGGAAACATAACTGTTTCCTGTTGATAAGATCAAATTGGTTTCAAAAAATAAACGGGGATGCAACCACCCTAATTTCACTAGATATCAAGAAAATACCAACAATCTAATTTTGTTTACTCAAAATACAAAATTGATATGGTTGGGAGATCTCAAAAAGTGTCTCACATCATCTTTGAAATCATGGGCTCCTTAATCATCCTGAAAACAAATGAAATTAAGAAGATCTCAGATATGTTTTCTGTCATCAAATCAAACAATTTGAATTTTCTTAACTGGCTACAGAATCTTACGATTATGTAGCTAGTTATAATAGGAAATGCAATCTTATTTTATTGAGTAAACAAAACAAACTAGTATTAATAAGAAAAATAGTTTATTCAATCAAATCGAATATCATAACTCAAGAATGACACAATCATTCTATTAAACAAAAAAAAAATGATACCTCTGATCATGAAATCAAAACGTATTAAGAAACTTTGGAATTAATGATAGTTGTAGCTGCCTCTATGTTTTTAAAAATCACATGATCTGTAGATTTCAAACGCTTCTCCTTCCCTTGGATGATGGATTCAAGTCTATTGTTTTCGTTTGTCAACATATCAACTTGGTCTCTTAAAGACTTGACTCGTGACTGTAGCAGTGGGACATCGGTATAGTATCTGTCGATCCACGATCAACACACATCACATTGTGACTGTAAAGAGTTTTCACTAGAACAAACAATATTACGGGTCAGAGAATCCTCCATGCGAATGGTAGATTTATCACAGAGCTGGATACCAGGGAATTCTAGGTTATCTTTCAAACAAGGAGGCAGATTATCGACATAGTTATAGGGTCGGTCAGGGTATAGCCCGAATGACACGGGGTCCTCTTCAGCAAGGAATTTGTCAATTTCTGAGTCTGATCCTTCGCTCACTTCAATCATGTTGATCATGTCTGCACGTGATTTCGTTTTATTTCGAACACCTCGAGAAAACAACTGAACAAATCTTTTGTTTTAGAAATTGACATCAACACTACCTTTTAACTTCTTTCATGTAGGCTTCTTCACAGTTTTAATACAATCTTTTGGTGTAACCGGTCGACTGTCTTGTTGAATGACCTTAGGTTAGCTCAAGGTTTCGTTGTTAGGGGAAAAATCACAAGCCTGGAGAGGTGGTGGAGAGGCCATTGGGTTCACAAGGGTTTCCTCAATGACTGGCTTATTTACTTCTCCCAAATTAGGGTTGCCAAAACCATTTCATGCAATGAACGAATCCCAACAGTCATTTTCTGACTTTAACTGGTGCATGAGGATGATTTTAATGATACCATGGTGAAACAGACTTGAATCTGACCTCTGTTTCCTAAATCTTTTCCCCATTTTATACAAACTTCTAAGTAGATAATAAGGCATATTCAACGGAAAACCAATAAAACTCATAAGCAGGCGTAAATGATATAGGAAAACAAGTATGAATCATCCCTCACATGTGATGAATTTCTTCACTACATCAAATCAATCATGGAACCTAGGTTTCAATAATGAAATTGGCATACCTCAATCACAACTGGTTATTTTTCATGAGGTAAACAGTAACGTCCAAGGGACTTCCTCCACTTTTGCATTTTTTAACCATTTATGACCAACCGCTAGCAATATTGTGGCTTCACTTAGGAACTCTTCTGTTACTTCCAATTGCACATCACCGATATTTTCCCTATAGCCATCAAAGGTTAAGGAAAACTCTTGGGCGACCTAAATATTAAAACCCTAGAACTTTTCGATGAAAACATGCCAACCATTCCTTTCCAAATCTTCCCTAGCATTATCATACGAAAGCAAGGTTTGGATGCCATTCGGTTCGACCCTTACCATTGGAACCATACTGAATAGATAGGTAAGTAATGCACAACACACAGGTAGGGTTTTCAAAAAGGAAACAGAGCCATAGCCCCGAGCCTTATCAATACATGTTGTGATGATTCAAATGATAGACAAGTTGTTTAATCAAAACGCGTGTGAGGAGTTTCGTGAAACCTGAGACCACGCTAAGGATTAATGGAATCCTGTACATTGTTTGCCACCTTGGAATTGGGTACATCCTAGGACCAGAGTACTCTGAAAACATAGTGTGTGCATCATCGTTTTATTACAAAGTTAAGTAGGTTTACAAAAATCGAATAGTTCAAAGTTTCATGAAAGAAATATGATAAAAAATCAACCAAAATCCATACAAAAGATCGAATATCAAATGGTGGGGGTATTTCATTCATACAACCATAAATCTCTTAGTCATACTTAGAATCAATAGGGTCACAAAAAAAGAGAGCAACATGCTCATAGCAAGAAATCACAATTCTGTAATAAACCAAATGCTTTCAATGAAATTTTAAAATAGAATAGTAATGATAGTTGCGAGTTTTCATGCTTTCAGTCATGAAAACGAAGCATGAATAGATGATAGGTAAAATGTGACGATTTACAACTATCATTTAGAGAAACGCTCATGAAGAGTAATACAATTTCATAGACCCTGTGTAGGCAGCTTATAAAAATAATAATTACATAATCATTGCCAACAGGTTTCCATAAGGAAGAGGAAGTTGTCAGCTAGAGGAAAACAAGAAATATCACCACGAGTTCCCTTGATTGACCCATGAGTTTCCTTATGACATAGGAAATAGAATGACAAGTTGAGAATATTCCCATGTTATGCATGCAAGAGAGACACATGATTTCAAAGAGAAGAGAGGATATTCTAAGAGGGATTAGTAGGACTCATTGGAGAGTATAGAACCTGACATGAGCAGAGAAGGTTGTGAGCTTGATAATGATAAAGTATCTAAAAAACCTCTTTGATGCTTGAGCTAGGAGGGTGTGGGGAATCTCTACTAAGAGTAGTCCGAGGGAGAGTTTTGCTAACAAATTTGTTGAGAAACAAATAGAGGTTCCCTAGTGGTATCATGGCTTGGCAAAAGGATGGCCTATTTCCATAGAAACCAAGCATGGAAAGCCTATGGTAGGGTGGAAAGTCATACACCCACAGTCAGTTGGCTGGATATAATTTGTAACAGATAAGTATATTCCACCTTGTGTACTTAATTGAAAGAAAATGACTCATGCTTGTGATGGTATGGTAAGTGCATACATGTTTTATGGCTTGTGTATCATATTTTGGAAATTTATTATACTGGTATGATAATGTATCTCTATGGAATTGTATGTGTAGTGCATATCTAAGCACAATAATCATTCCTTTTACCTTGAATGATTAAGGAATTGTACAAGGGTTCCCTCTTATGGATGAAATTATATATTTGTCCCTCCTACATATGTAGTATAAAATTTGTTGCGGTGTGATGTCTAGGAAAAGATATCCATGCATTATAGGTAAGAGACCCATGATAAGTCCAAGAGGAAGAAGTACTTTAATATTCCTCCTAGAAGGGACAAAACTGTAACCATAGTCGTGGTTCGAGATATGTCTCTTTATAATGTGGGGAGACTTAATCTCTAGTGAAACCTCTGTCCCAATGTAGACATCATGCAAAAGAAAAACTCTAACCCCACCTAAACAGTAAAGAAAGAATGTATTAACAGTTTTGGGGAAAGGTGAGTTTTCCAAAAGGTATAGTAAACCTGAAGAAGGGGCATGGAATATTTCTTGGAAAGGATAAGTCCAAGATCGGATTGTTAATTGAAGGAAGAACCCTTAAAAATTTACCAAGTACTAATTTATGTCTCATAACGTGGATAAATTCAATGTTTTAAGCTTAAATGAATCAAAGTTGCTCATTTGACATTGCGAATAGATCATGGCCCTCCATCGGAGTAGGTTACAGTGCCAGGAAATGAGGTATCTTGAGCTAATAAGGACCATTGATCTATCAAAGAGTGACTCTGAGAGATAATTGAGACTATTGCTAGCCCCTATGATGAGCATCATCAGAGTTAGATGGTTGGAGTACCCTTAGCTCAAGTACTATGACAGGGACAGTTCTGAGGGATAATTTGGATTTTTGGATCCTTTGTGGAGATCTCATAGGGGAAAGATGATCAGAGTAATTACTGGAGACCTGAAGTGGATGCATTATGATGGAGGAAGCCTGAGAGGGGACCTAGGTCATTGATTGAAGAGGATGTGAGAATCAATCCCAACCATCAATTCATCATGGGCCCTACCCTTTTCTCATAGTAAATATTGAAAAAGGGGAGTCACATCAGGGTGACAAAGGTGCTAGCCTGGCGATTAGCATGCCATGGATAGGATAAGTGTTTGCACCTGATTAGGAAATTTGACTGCATCAGTGGTGACATGTACACCACATCAAGTCTACATGGAGGTCCACATGTCAAACGATGGTTATGACATGTGTCATGGTACCTTGTCTTATCGATAGAGTGGTCATGAAACAACATTATTTCCACGTTTCTCACTAGTGTGGTAGTTGATGTGTCCCTTAGGGTGATGCCTAGAAATAGCCAAATTGGTCGATGGGTCGAGTGTGGCCCAGTTGGGTGAGAAGGGCCCTAAAAAATATGATTGAACTTTAGTCGTTAGATCTAAGCATCGAAAAAATATCAATTGTTCATCAAATAGGGATGGTCAGAAGGAGTGGTGGCCCCGGTAGGGAAGGAAATTTGATGGGATTACTACGAGGGATGACTCGAACCATAGATCAGATAAATGAAGATATGATCCTAGCGGTTGACTCTGAGCCTTAAGATTGCAAATGAAGGAGGGTCGTATGCCTGACAGTGACATGTCAAATCATAATTATCCCACATGGCATACATATATTTGTCCATGTGTAAAGTAGAATCAAACTCTTAGGCTGAACCTTGTAATGGATTTTGAGTGCCACATGTCATGCTCAAGTTGTAGGGCCATGTGTCGAGACAGACAATAATCAACTTGTACATAGGTGGAAATGTGTCAATTTGCAATTAATAGTATAGGCCTAATACAAGCCATGTTAGTTTTATACCTGGAGAAAGGTGTCTTAACCCTTACCATTAGATATCAGATGAAGAGATCTCAACCATTCATCGTAGGGTGCTATTTGGAGAGAGTTACATATATATACTTTGATGAAGGAGCTTCAGGAGGGGACCTGGATCAACGATCTTCCAAAACCAAAGGAGCTATGAGACAAAATCATAGTGGTTGATCCATCAGGATCAAAGAAGCTATGAGATGAAATCTAGATCTTCTATCTTCCAAGTTCATAGGGACTCAACATACGATCTAGGTTTTTGAAATTTAGTTAAGGGCTCAAGAGGATGACGTGGATGGTGCCACATGTCGATCATAGAAGGTTCCACATGACATAGTGATTTGGCACCTGTAGGTAAATTTCTATGATAAAAATAAGTTCCATGTGTTAGGGGGTGGTGGTGCCATGTGTCATGCATACATGGCATCACGTGTCAAGAGGATTTGGCACATGTAGGTGAAACCCTGAGGGAAGATATGAACTATTGATCGAAGAATACTACAAGAAATAACAACAATTGATCTTTTATAGGCTCTACGAGGCACTCTGATAGGAGGGAATCCAGGAGGTGATCAAAACCATAGATTGGAGAATAGACGAGATGTGATCTCAGTCATCAATCCCTATGGGACCCACATGATCAAGAAGAAAAGTTTAAAAATGAATGGACGTTAACCGTCATGCATGTAAAGACTCTAACACGTTCAAGGTTGTTGATTAACTAACCCCAAGAGTCATCAGATCTGTCGGAATATGAATGGTTAAAGCATGTCGTTTGGAGAGGGATACAAATCTATGGATAATTATCTCTGATGAGAGAGGCCCAAATGAATCAGAGCCCTCGATCTGGAGTAGGTTCGAGGGTCCGATACGATGAGAGTCGAAGGGGAAACTGGTGGATTCCATGTCTATGCCATGTAGGAAGACAAGTGAAAGGAGCCACATGGAAATGAAGTGACTTGAGATAGATATGGTAAGGACTCTCAAACTTTAAGGGGCCACAACTTTTGATCTAGAGCTCGTTTTTGAGCATGATGAAAGTGGTTGGAAATATCCCAACAAGAAAAATACTATGGTTCCCTCGAGAAGTGGTTTAAAGATGTTTGAGAGAAAGAAAATTTTTAATACTACATCCCTTAAAAGGGTACTTAGGGAATTGTGTGTGTTATAGTTATATACAATGAGAATAATTTCAAGAATGTGGGTTGGATTAATACCCATGAATAATTTCCCCTTGGACTCCCTCTCTCTTGTGGAATCATCTACCTCCATAGTTCTTCATTCCTTTCATATCACAACTAATGATTACTATTTTTATTAATTATTTCAATGCAAATAATATACCATTCAACCTATGGACACATTAATCCAATATGATCTCTTCACCCCAACACATTGACTCACCAACCTAAATCACATTTATACAATTACATTATAATTTGCGTTGATTAAAACTCGAGATATTACATCCCCCTCCTCCTCATTTTTGCACCGTCCTCACTACACAACACCACTAGGTGTACATACAATTACAATGCTAGGCTCTTTGGCCTTTAATCAACATATAGGATCTCCAACCTAAAATTACACAAGAATTCAGTCTTAAATGTGAATATTTAGGAACTCTATCCCCAAAACCATAAATACATAGGTTCTTTGGCCCCAAAAAATCATAAATACATAGGTGCTCTGACCCCAAAACATAGATAGAGAGGAACCCTATCCCAAAACATATATATAAACCACTGGCATTCTCCTACAACTATCATGATTGCACTGGATCTGTTTCTCTTGACCTACCCAACCTAAGGAATATACCCCTTCACTACGCTTAGTCCACCAAGTGTCCCATTTTATTATCAGGGTTAACCCAAGGAATGTGGCCCCTTCACTATTCTTAGTCCATTGGGCCACACCATTTGTTTATCAAAGTATCTGTGGAATAGGTCATTGGGAATATCACTACTGAGATCTCAAGGGAAACTTGTTTCTAAGAAGCAATACAAGGAATAACTAGCAACATCCATGTTGTTGTAGTGCAACTCACACAAGAGTTTACTCTTCAAGCCTGACAACCTGGTTTTTCTGTTGTCCCCAAAATATGTCTAGTATATGTCTTTCATTATTCAGATTGTATGTTCTTCTCTGATACGCCCACATGATTCCAACCACCATATCATATGTATTATTAAATTTCCTCTTCCTTGATATACTCACCCTCTAAGCTCATACATCCCCTTCTCTATTGCATAGTCCCTTGGGTGATCCATCTTGCTAATGCTTTCATATGCAAGGAGAGTGCCAACTTACTACCAAACTTCTACTGGAAATATGTAACCTATGGAAATCATAGGGTTCCATTGTCTTAAAAATAACCTTATTCCCAAATTTCTCATATTCAATAGAGACTATATCATTTGTACACACATACAACCATCATGAGACATCATCATACAATTTTCATTTACAAATTTTCAAATCTGTTTTACACTCAAAAACAAAATTTTCCAACGATGTGTTTTCTGGTCATTATGTTTATCTCTTGTAATAGTACATATCAGTCTTTTTTATGGTCTTACATCCCTATCATATCCAAGAACATTCTTCCTGCAATTTTCTTAATTTGCATGGAACCAAACAAATTGTTAGCATATCATAGCAATTTTCAATTATTAATTTCTCAAGTTTGTTTTATATAGGAAAATAAAATTTCTCAGGCATGTGATTTCTTCTCGTTATGTTTCACTCTTGCAGATGTAGCTATTAGCCTTCCTTATGGGCTTACATCATTGTCATATCCAAGACTACTTTACCTACAATTTCCTCAACTTTCTTACAACCAAACAATATTGCTAGCACTCATGCACATTTTCAGTATTTCATGAAATGATCTCAAAATTGTAATTTACCAACAATTTAATAATTTATGGCCATTATTCACATTAAAAATAGAATTCAACCATTTATCATATTGTCTAGAAATTTTCATTCATTGTACATGCATTGTCAACACACCGAGATTTTCATAATGTGATCAAACTTTACTAATAAATAAAACCAATGTGTCAATAATCATGGCCACATATACACAATGCATCCTTTATTTGACTCTAGAATACCATATGGTCATGTCATGTATTCCACCATGTGAGTTGGTAGGTGTGGCCCACACCTCAACACATCATCCAAAATCTTCCCCAATTACTTCCTTGATTATTTGGATATCTTAGTGTTCATCCCATACACAACACTAGAAATATAATTCCCTTAGTGTTATCTCATGTTGGAAAGGAGGTTTCATCCAAAACATTTTTTATATAGGGGAAGGGAAGTATGAAATTGTATGGCACTATAACTCTTCCATATCGTACCTCAACATGGCCTCACACATGGCCATCTCTAATGGAATTCATCACTGCTGAAGGGTTATGTCTCATGTCTTGACCGAGTTATGATATCATAACCAACATAAACCAACATAACACAATACACAACTAAATTTCTCATAAATGCACTCAAGCAACAAATAATATTTGTATACTCAAGGCTTCCCACCTTTACACCAATTAAAATATTGAGAAATTAACTAAGGAAATTTTTACCTCAATTCCCTTCCACATTTACGCATTAGAAGCAACTTCAAATGCATACATGCATGGATGTTATTATATTAATTGATAATACCTAATCAAATGGTACTTTGTATAATCTCACAAGATCCATTCACCAAACTCTTGTTCAACATTCTCACCATCCTCATTTGTATTCATATGGAGGGCTATCATAAGCAACAATATCATCATCCTTTATATATATATATATATATATACTACTCTCAGTGTACAAGCATGCCACCACCATGTTCATGTATTCCCACATGAAAAAATCCACATCAATATGCACCAATCATTTGATATTTCATGCCTATTTTATGGCCATGCATTCTATATTTATTGTATGCTCCATGGATGATTTTTATCATGCACTCCAATGCATATTTATTTCAGCTTTAATTAATTAATTATTTTTGTTGTTGTAGATGGTTTTCCTTGAGTTCTTGTAGAACCTTACTTCCCTATGCATTTCCATTCTGGTCAACTGTGCACCATGGGACCCTATTCTGAACCTTCCAACCAAGCCCCACTTGGCCATTATGCATTTCTAGCCACTAGATTTACTAGTTTTACCATCTCACAACTGCCTCCTTTATCTAGAGAATTCTATCCCAAGATCGTTTGGATACAATTCTCAATATTCATAGTGTTGTAACATGCAGTACTCCAATTGTGTATTAACACTCTCCAATCCTTTACTTAATCGATATTGAAATACACCTATCATTGATTGGAATTTCAACATTATAAAATATTCTTCCTTGGATGGGGTGACAGGTGGACAACATGCATATTAAGGAGTTAAATGAACATGCCTCCAGCCTCTCCTCAATACATTGCAGGATGAACAACATTCATTCCTCACATGTGTTGGTGCAACGAAGAACAATCTCTAGTTTAATGGCTTCCTCCGAACAACATCCATGGTAAGTCGGGATGGGTACGGGGAACACGAGCCTGGTCCTTTCAACTTCTTCAACACCTCACCATTTACACTGGGTACACATTGGTTCTTGTCATTTGGTTTTGGAACAAATATTGGATTTTGGAACAACTTGTGCTTGTCCATTTTTCTTCCTCCCCTATTCTCAGTGTATAAGCATGCCACCACCATGTTCATGCATTCCCACATGCACAAATGCACATCGATATGCACCAATAATTTGATATTTCATGCCTATTTCATGTCCATGCATTCTATATTTATTGTATGCTCCATGAATCATTTCTATCATGCACTCCAATGCATATTTATTTCAACTTTAATTAATTATTTATTTTTGATGTTGTAGATGGTTGTCCTCGAGTTCTTGTAGAACCTTACTTCCCTATGCATTTCCATTCTGGTCAACTGTGCACCATGGGCCCCTATTCTGAACCTTCCAACCAAGCCCAACTTAGCCATTTTGCATTTCCAGCTATTAGATCCACTAGTGTTACCATCTCACAACTTCCTCCTTTATCTAGAGAACCCTATCCAAAGATCGTTTGGATACAATTCTCAATATTCATAGTGATGTAACATGCACTAATCCAATTGAGTATTAACACTCTCCAATCCTTTACTCAACCGATATTGAAATACAACTATCATTGATTGGAATTTCAACATTATAAAATATTCTTCCTTGGATGGGGTGAGAGGTGGACAACATGCATATTAAGGAGTTAAATGAACATGTCTCCACCCTCTCCTCAATACATTGCAGAATGAATGACATTCATTGCTCACATGTGCTGGTGCAACGAAGAACAGGCTCTAGTTTAATGGCTTCCTCTAGAAAACATCGATGGCAGGTCGGGATGGGTACGGGGAACATGCGCCTGGTCCTTTCAAATCCTTTGAAACCTCACCATTTACAATGGGTACACATTGGTTCTTGTCATTTGGTTTTGGAACAAATATTGGAGTTTGGAACAACTTGTGCTTGTCCAGTTTTCTTCCTCCCCTATTCACAATCTCTGCTCCTATTATACATTCTAATTACTCGACCAATCATGCCTCGAGAAATAGGAAATCCCAAGGGAGGGACTTCCTACTATAGTTTTGTTTCCAGATAGCGAAGGTTACACCTCTTCTCCCCTTCACATTCGAATTCTCTAGTTCGTCTAGACAATTCTTCTGTTACATTGCCCCCCTCCTCAGCCCAAAATAGGATTTTGGAATAACCTCCCATGGTTATCATTGAGGAATAAATACCTTCTGTCCCGATTCAAATTTCACCGACTTCTGTCCTATACATGGTTCCTGACCCCAAATTCCCTCCTTCACCTCCTATTCGGTCCACCCCTACCACTCTTGCTACATCGAATTGGGATACTTGCATAATTAAAGAATAATTCCCACTGGAGGTGAGCCATGTAGGGATTCTCCCTCCTGAAGGTTACCCTCCTCTCTTGACTACTCCATACCAGGGATCGAGTTATTCCTGTCGCTTCTCATTGGATCATTTGGCTCTCATTTTTTATATACGTTGAGATATGGAAGAGAAACTTCAGAGGAATATCATGATAAGAATCCACTTGAACTTTCTTTTTTATGCTCTCTCAGGAGCACCAGATAAAATAAGATGCCCGACTTGTGCAAAACTATTTGTCTTAGCTCCCACCTAGAAAAATCATGGTGACAAAGGAAATATGGGTTCACCCACTATCGATCTCTACTTTGTTTCTTTTTTTGTTAGTATGAATTATCATTCTCAAAATATTGTAGGAATTCATATTGTTCAAACTTCAAGACTCTTGGCCACCTGTTCTGGTTTCCATTTGTTTGGCAGAACAGGTGGCATTTTTTTTTTTCTTTTGTCAATACATCAAGACTCTCAACCACCTATTCTAGTTTCCATTTGTTTGGAAGAACAGGTGGTCGATTTTGGGGATATTTTCCAGACATGTATTATTGTGATGGAATTATAAGGTAATACAATCTTTTTATTTACAAAAAAAAACATTCTAAAATATTCTTTTATGTCATCTTTCTAATACTCTTTCTCATTCATGACTTTGCTCAATTTTAAATATATTTCTTCATTTCATTGAGTGATTCATTGTAAAGCACTACTTGGCCATTCAATACCACTCCCCTCGAAATGAAATTCTACACTCCTCCATTTGTACATGTACATTGCTTCCACTACACACTCTAATAACACAAGTGACTTTCTTACTATGAATACCTCAGAAAAAAATTGTTATATCATATCTAACCATTCCCTCTTCCTGCATTCCTATGCTTACACATAAAGATGACTCATCCACCCATGATTCACACCTCATCTCATGATATATTTTTCCTTCTCTTGAAATAATATTTGTAGGCTTCACTATATTTCTACCTTTAAGGCTATGGAGTCCTCCTTAACTCCCTGTCCATGTAATGACATTCTTCACCTACTAGATTTGTGCTTTATGTGAGAATCTCTATTGATTTTCCTTTGAAAACCATTCAAACTCTATAGTATCTGAATACTAATATTCCTTTGTTATTTCTTAGACCTTTTTCAACCTTTCATCACCTTTTGTACAACCTTGCACTTTCCTTTGTACCTCTTTCACGCTTTATCCAAATGCACAAACTATTGATTGTGGAGCCTTATTATCTTGTTGATTCATAGGTCTTTGTTTTCAGATGTGTTTATACCCCATGAAGATTGTACACCTCAGAATATTGTAAACCCCTCCATGCAGGGTGGTTGCATGGGGAGATTTCCCCCCCTACGGGGTCCAGGGGGCTCATCCCCTTGGCTGGGGGTTCCAGGGGCAAGCGGTCCCCTGACGGGGGTTTAGGGGAAAATCCCCCAAAGGAAAATTTTCCCTATAAATGTATATTGTAATTTCATAGTAAATATGGATTGTTCATTATAAGGTTGCATATATGATGGTAGAAGATATGTTAGGGTTTTTTCCCTAGAAGGAAACCCTCTTTTATGAGGTAAATGTATCGCAGCTATGTATCATTGCGAATATTGTATTTTGAGTGAGTAGACTGTGAGGGAAAGAAGAGGAAGTTGCATTAGGTGTGTTGTAGGTTGTATCCCTTCAAGTTTTGGATAATAAAAAGGAAGGACTTGGAAATTTATCTGGTGGACATAGCCCACACTAGGTGAACCATGTATATCTATGTCTCCATTGTATTTTGTATCTTCTGAATTCTGTGTTTTATTTCCACACTTGTTTTTATTGCTCCGTGATCCTGTTTTTCTAACACAAGCTTGACCTGTTTCCTTAACCAATGGACCTTAGGATTAGTATAAAACATATGTAACATCCCCACTATAATCCCGAGTTTAATTAATGTATAATGTAGATATGAATGTGGTTATGGCCAGGTGATGTAATATGTGAAATGTAGTTTATGAATTTTAATACTATAATGTGATACCAGTTGCTAGGGATATGGACATAGATGGGGGATAATTAATCCACAAGAAAAGGGGGAATGCCTAGGGAGTGTCTAAGAGGGGTCCAAGGGGGAAATTATTTATGGGTATTAATTCAAATCCATATTTCTGAATTTTATTATCCTTTTGGTACAACCTTTTATTTTATTTTTTTGTGTATGAGAGCCCAATCATTAAAATCATGTAAGAGGGTGGGTCGAGCGGAAGAGAGATAAATAAAATTTGCGATCGTTGCAGGGGGAAACCAATGGGTTTTGTGATATTGAGTAGTGATTGAACTATTAGAGACACCCTTCTCTTGTGCATTCCTTGCCCCAACTTGGGGGTGACTTGCTTTATATATTTGTAACAACAATTCTATGGTTGGGTGGACCGTCCTTCCAAAATAGTTGGTTGCAAAAATGTTTTAAAAACATAATCAATTATCTATTTTTAAAGTTATTCCACGACTTTGATTGTTGTTCTTAACTATGTTTATGTGAATGGGTTATTTGTTGTTGTGAATGAGTTTAATAGTTGGATTCATGTTAATTTAGAATGTTGTATATGAATTTCATTATGGCTATCATAATATAGTTAAATATTTGCATATATTGTAGTTGGTAAGCTACACAAATTAATTAGTAGAAGAGAATTTTGATTTTATGTGTATTTATGCATAGTAATATTCCTTGGTTAAGATGGGGGGCATTACAGATTGATATCAGAGCTCAAGGTTCAACATTGAGTTTGTATGGGCCAAGAGCTAGTGCAAATTAGGAAGATTCATGGTTTTAGATTCCATCTTGCGAAAAATTTGGG
Organism: Picea engelmannii; assembly: GCA_009831015.1. Classification (NCBI taxonomy): domain Eukaryota; kingdom Viridiplantae; phylum Streptophyta; class Pinopsida; order Pinales; family Pinaceae; genus Picea; species Picea engelmannii. The sequence goes on along the minus strand of ML779203.1, from coordinate 1,034,726 downwards.
GAAAATGATGAACGAAGTGAAATCCCCAACTTTATGGGAAGATTTCAAGTTTAATTTCTTCAAAGTAGACAAAGAAGAAAAAAATCTATGGTGTTGAGTTGCAGGCTGTAGAGTCAATTTTGCCTTGGAGGGTTGAATTCCTGTGTATTTCATGGTGACCATGAAGTTTGGGAATCAACGACCTAGTTTAATTTGACCATGAGGATCCACGGTTGTTATTCAATCAGAAGAGGTTAGAATAGGGTGCTCCTAATAGGACATAAGGAAGAAGGTTTCAGAAAAACCTTGGAGTTGGGAATGAGTTTGATTCCAAAGGGAGGAGTCTGATGGAATTCACCTAAAATAACAAGAGCCATTGATCAATAGTTTCATCAACTATAAAATTTGGTGGAGAATTTGTTTCATAAATATTCATTCAGAAGGTTCAATGTGTTTTTGCTGTCCAAAGAAGTTCATATGACAGAGTTAAATGTATGTATTTTCTGATTTTCTAGGAATACCTGGACCATCGAACACGAGTAATATCGATCATTAGATTTCTTGGAAATATGGTTTAGGAAAGGTCCCTTTGGGAAGCTCAAGGGTAACTTCAATTTCCAATGAAGTCACCTCTACCGAGGTAACAGGTGCACAACTTGGGAACTCGAGATGATTGTGGCCATTGATCAACATGATTGCTGACCATCTGATCTATCAGACGAGCATGCTTTCGTGGAAGGGAAGAGGGTGGAAGAGAATGCCAAGTAAATTTGCACATTATCCTGCCATCTCAAAGGACATGTCATAAAGGGATAGTGAATCAGAGAGTGCCATGTAGAAATCGTGTGTAGGTCCTCGGAGGGATGGTTTTGGAAAGGAGTGTTTCTGATTGATTTGGAAGGGATTGTTCCTGATAGTATTTGGGAAAAGGTTGTATGAAGGTTCATTTGAGGAGAATGTTTTAAATGAGTGAGTCTAAAAGAGAGAACCTTATAGTCTGTTAGATCTTGGAGTTCGGAAAGGTCAATATGTAAGGAAACCGCCATTTTTTGATGGAAGTTTTCCATTGAGAAGAGTTTGATAGTGTTTGAATTATAGATTTTAGAAGGTTCTGTGAGAGGGGGAGATTTGTTTGTTCCGATGGGAATAAACCATAAAGAATATGATTATGATAGGTTCAAGGTTCAAATTAACACGTTGTTACAACAAAAATTTAGTGAATATTCCATGAAAATTCATGTTTTTGAAGGTCTTCATCTTGTAGGGAATTTTTTAGGGCCTAAATTTTTTTTTTAGAAAATATAATTACACAAACTTGTTTGTACTTCTAGTACAAAAGTTTCTATTTATAAAATCAAGGAGCTCAAGGAGAGATTTCCAATGAGTTATTTTGAGCACAAAACAAATCTTGTATGAAGAAGTTACAACCTAAACAATCAAGGGTAAAATTAAGTACCATATTTCTTCTATAGGGCATATATCCTATCTCAGGAGTTAGTTTGGGGCCCCAGAGAAATCTGTCGAAAGCTCATGGACTGTAGAAGTCATCCATGCAGAACAATTTGAATTCTAGGCATCTAAAAATGTGCTAGGAGAGAAAGAAGGCACTTGTAGCATGCAGGGTTGAAAAAGGGAAAATGGTCAAAACTTCTGAAGACCATAAATTTATGCTCGGAACTCAGAATTGGGAAAATGAATAGTTTATGAAAAATTATTGAGGAGGAGAATCCATATATTAACCTATAAAATTTATTTGAGAAACACACTTTGCAGTAAACTCAAAAGAAGATGACTGGTGACATTAAAGGGGAAAAAATTATGTATTCTTTTCCAAAATTGTGTGGGTATATATATTTTTTCTAACAAAAATTTATTTGTATGCACATTTTCCGTAGGATTAGAAGTTCAAAAATTAATTTTGGTTCCTATGAGAACCATAGAAATGGAAGATTCCCAAGCGTCCTACATTCATGTGGAGGAATTTACAGGTATGCATGTCAGCATGGGGAATGTTGAGACAGAGTTCAATGGAATAAGATATAGGAAATATATGTAACTATGAGGAGCTTGCAGAGATAAGTGCAGAGTTATAGGGTTGATAATGAAAAGATTATGAATTCTCAAAAATATATAATTAATATCTTGAACATGTTGCAGAAGAAAGACAATAAAGACTCTGGCACAAAGTAAGAATCCTGTGATAGACAAGTGACAACATCATAATACCGTAGCAGAAGGGATGAGAATGGGAATAATAGAGATTCAAGGAGTAGGATTAGGAACCATCATTCCACAAACCAATCCATTAGAATATATTATGCTATTTTAGGACCAGAGAGTATCCCAAAGGTGTCTCTTATTAGGAGATAGAGGAGAAGGCCTAAGGGAGACATATTTCAAGGTGAAATCAAGAAGATCAAGCCATCTACTTTCAATGGTGATCATGGGAAGGGAGAAGTGCCTGAGACCTAACAGCTGGAAATGAAGAAATATTTCTAGCTGCATGATTACTCGTCAAAGGTAGAAAGAAGAATCGCACCCTACAACTTACAAGGGAATTCAACAATGTGGTGGGATAAAATTAAACAAGCCAAGTGTATTCATGATAATAGGGTCTCATGGAGGAATTTCAAAGTATATTTCCAAGACAAATATTCATCTGAGCATTAATCACTAGTACATATGACCAAATTTGCGATGGTTTTTCATTGATATTGCCACACTTATCCGTCGTAATTTCCACGAAAGACGAGATTTGTTTTCATCGGAATAATTTCGTCTCAATATCCATGATCCAGGTGTGCGTGGAAACATTGACGAAATTGGCTCTCCATGTGTCACCACCTTCAATATTGGTTGACTCTATGCATCGTCGCAATTACGATGAAATTTCGTCGCAATAACATCGAAGAAATGTGGCAATTATGACGAAACTTCATCGCAATTGAGACAAAAAGTTATGCCAAGACAATAACTTACGACGCAGTTGTTGAATGTGTGATGAAATTCCATCACAACTTGCAACGAAAATACGTGGTAATATCGACGAGTGCAATATCTCAAAACTAGATTTACGACGCACATGATGTATATGCGACGAAAATTCGTGGCAAATTGCGACGAAGTTCCGTCGATATTGCGACGATGACTTTAGGTTTTAAAAAAAAAAATTACATGAAATATGGTATTACCATATTACATTGTAATATGGTATTACCATATTACATTGTAATATGGTATACCATATTGTATGCCATATTACAATGTAATATGCCATTACTATTACATTGTAATATTGTAATATTCTAATATTCTAATATATTGTAATATATATATCCCCTACAAATAATCAAGGCACTAATCAACCAAATATTGTAAGCATGTGTTATCATGAAGTTGGATTAGAAGTAAGGATACCAATATGACAATATACACAAAGAATAATTTGGAATACTACTTTCAAGAAAACACATGGATTGCATGAGTGAGTCATTATGCAATTTATATTACACAATACTATGACAACACTTCTAAGATTTATGGATGATATCTTAAGACCATTTCTCGAACTTGTTTATTGTAGCCTCCTTGGATGAT
>ML779203.1:1009037-1020986 GCA_009831015.1 Picea engelmannii | reverse complement strand
CCTAGTCTCCTATATATACCAAGGAGACATTTTCATTTTGAATCATCTTGTACTTGAACATTTAAGTGGGGTAAAAGGAGGTTGCCCCCTCGACGAGGCTTATTATCTGAAATTATCTCTTTTTCAAGGCGTTGAGTACTTTTCCTGAGGTTTTTCTATGCTATATTGATGTTTGGTTCTTAGCACAAGTTCTCCTTTGCATCCTCTATTAACGCCATCCACTCTTTCTCAGAAACCATGGGAGGGTGGTCGTGCTTTAGGTCTATTTGCAATTTATCCCTATACTGGGCCTTGGTGTATTTTAAATTCTCGTCGGCCAACTTTGTAACCACTTTCTTGTTGAAAGTGTTGTCGAACAAGTTCACCATGTGATCTATTAAATCATGTTTCTTTTTGCTATCTTGTCCATTCCACCGTGTGTGAATGGTGGGGCTAAAAAACTCCAATTCTTTGTCATGTAAGTTTCTATAGAAAACATTGTTTCCTGTAGTAACGTGTTATCCATTAATCAATTAATAATCTCAAGTTGCAATCCATTTCAATTTCATTAAAAAAATGAATCAATTAATGAGACAATTACCTACAATCTTCTAAAGCTTTATTGGAACACATGCGTCATCCACCAGAAAGGTGACATCTAGTGATCCAGTGCTTTTAATTCATTCTTCTCCATGCAGAATAGTATCATGTGCACCTACACTATGTTCCTCTCCGGAGTCATCATGTGGAGTCCTAGGCTCCGGCTCATCATGCTAGTCAAAATCACCCTGCTCATCAATGGATTCAAGGGGAACCTCAGGAGGCTAAAAAATCCTCACTTGCACTTTGCTATGTCGACCTATTTTTTGCATTGGACCCTCACTGCTACCTATAGTAGTTGCAGGATCTACAGGTTCCCCACGCACGAGGTTTAAAAACTCCTACAAACAGAAAAATTTTCTTTATCAGATCATATACAAAATATGAAACTAAAAAATGGATATGAAATTGTCATAGCTAATAAAAATATGTAAAGATGCCACTTACCCCATAATTAGTTATTGTAGTTTGTAGCTCTACAATTCTTTCCATGTCCTCCTGTGTCAGGGGTATTTTGCTAATCAAAACTAGATATTCCATGTTATCCTTCTTCAAGGCCTTTGTTACAGTTGTCATTGGGTTTTTCGAATAATATATTTCATCCTCATCAATATCCTCTGTGGGAGCCTGGATCGATGTTTACACAATAAATCAATCAACAAAATTTATGAAATTCACCTCTAACATTGAAAAAATGAAATATTGCAATAATATCAGAAAAAAAATAACAAAATTTCAGAAATTTAGTTGTTGTAGTCATAAGTTGTTACTGTATTTAACATTTACCTGGTGAGGCACTGTGGGTGCCTTTCCACGGTCACCCTGGAGAGATGTAACGGGTGAAACTCGAACACGTTCACCCTAGATAGAAGTTGACGCAATAAATCAATCAACAAAAGTTATGAAAATCACCTGTAACATTTTAAAAATGAAATATTGGAGTAATATCAGAAAAAAAAAATAATGAAATTTCATAAATTTAGTTGTTGTAGTCATAAGTTGTTACTGTATTTAACATTTACCTGGTGAGGTACTGCGGGTGCCTTTCCACGGTCACCCTGGAGAGATGTAATAGGTGAAACTCAGACATGTTCACCCTGGACAAAATTTGACACAATAAATCAATCAACAAAAGTTATGAAATTCACCTGTAACATTTAAAAAATGAAATATTGGAGTAATATCAGAAATAACATAATTAAATTTCAGAAATTTAGTTGTTGTAGTCATAAGTTGTTACTGTATTTAACATTTACCTGGTGAGGCACTGCGGGTGCCTTGCCACAATCACCCTGGAGAGATGTATCGGGTGATTTTCTACCATGGTCAGTACCCTGGACAGATGTTGACACAATAAATCAATCAATAAAAGTTAGGAAATTCACCTGTAACATTAAGAAAATGAAATATTGCAATAATAACAGAAAAAAAAATAATGAAATTTAGTTGTTGTAGTCATAATTTTTTACTGTATTTAACATTTACCTGGTGAGGCACCGTGGGTACCTTGTCATGGTCACCCTGGAGAGATGTATCGGGTTATTTTCTACCACGGTCACCCTGGAAAAATGTTGACATAATAAATCAATCAATAAAAGTTAGGAAATTCACCTGTAACATTAAGAAAATGAAATATTGCAGTAATAACAGAAAAAAAAATAATGAAATTTATGAAATTTATGAAATTTAGTTGTTGTAGTCATAATTTTTTACTGTATTTAACATTTACCTAGTGAGGCACTGTGGGTGCCTTTCCATGGTAACCCTCTCCATCTATTCAATTTAAGTTGTAATCGATCAACAACTCTTCACCTGGAACTATTGTTTTTGTTGCACATACAAATATACGATTTCCTTCGCGTGCCTCAAATATGCAATTCGGTTTCTTAGTTGTTGCCACTAGTTGTGTACTATTTATAAAGCCCACAATATTTCCAGTAGATTTTAGCCTTCCATCAATATACATAGTTTCCCCTTTATTTTGATTGTTATCTAGTAGTTGTATATAATTAGCGGCAACTCTGTATCTCCGCATACTTTGCGTATATCGGACCGACATCAACCAGTGATTGTATTTGTATAATGGTCCAACATACTCCATCAATTTATTTACAATGCCACAACCGACCTTTATGCTATCCATGGAAAATAACCCCAATCCATGTAAGGATGAAGGAGAAATGTGATACATCCTCCCACATATGAAGAAATCTATGTCCACTTCAGGTAGCTCCTTAGGTGCCCATCGTTGCACTATATGTTTATACCTCAAGGACAACTCAATGTCACCTATTCTCTCAACATCATAATTACATGACCCTCTATTGGCAATAAAAAATTGCATGCGGGTACAAAATCTTTTCCTTACCTTTTCCAAACTAGTTGATCTAGAACCGGTAGATCTAGTACAACACGTCTCATTTTCAACCTCTCTTACTATATCTTTATCATCACTCAAGGAAGATAGATCCGACATATACCTATTTGGTGGTACCTACACTCGTTAAAACAAGAAGATAAGTTATCATGCCAATATACGTTTTAAATACCGAGTTCTTAATATCTCATTGATTTCAATATGGGGACAAGAATGGAAGCATGCAGGGGAGATTACTTTTAGAGGCGAGGATGCAAATATTTGGGAATAATACATTGCAAAACTTAGAGCAATTCATGTTAGTATTAAAGATGAGGAGGATCATTTGATCTAATCAAAAAATTCATCGAGTGATTACAATATAAGCAAGATCAAGTTCAAAGGGTTGATAATGGGATATTACAAAGACCTAGGTTTCAATGGTGGAAATGAAAATGCCACAAACAATAAGACCACATTTGTGAAGCCAAAGGATGTAGAATAATTGGCCTTCTCATCAATAGAAAAAGTTTCAGTCGATGAACGTGGTATCCCACTACTACCTCGGCCTTCTTGTGGTGGTTCAAAGAAGGGTAGTTATGAGAAGAGCTCATAAACTTATCCTTTGTCGTGACTCAAAAGAAGAAGAAATCCAATCGACACAGGCAAGAAGGAGAATAAGACCAAAAGGTTTGCATCAAACAATACATCCTTGTTTGTCACTACTATGGGAAGAAAGGCCATAGCACTACTAACCATTGGTAATAAAAGGTATGTTCATTATGTGGGAAGAAATACCATCAGGTGGAATCTTGTTGGGAAAATAAAACCATGTGACACAAGATATGTTTATTTCAAAGGAGGAATGTCAAGAAGACTTTTCCAATCCAACGACAAACTCAGAGGAACATGGAGAGGAGTATGTCAAACAATACTTGTAGAAGAAATAAGTACTTTTTCCACAAATATAGTTGCATAAGTTGCATATAGTTGCATAAGTTGCATAAGGTACGTTTTGGAACTTAGGTCTTGTCCATGGTCAGGGAAAGAACATAAGGTTTTTAGGTCCTATTTAAATCTTCTTAGGTGCATATAGTTGCATAAGTTGCAATATAGTTGCATAAGTTTCATATAGTTGCATAAGTTGCAATATAGTACCAACATAGTTGCATATAGTTGCATTTAGTTGCATAAAGATGTTGGAACACATATCTAGCATATAAAAAAAAATCTACATTTTGGCATGTGATGGCATAGGAAAGAGATTTCATACCACTTGTAAACTAGAAAAGAGAGATCAATGTTCATGGGCCTCTTCGAGGGGACAACATCCTTTTAGAGAAGCTCCAATACAATAACAACCCTTGACAAAACATTTCATATCCTACTATCTCTACAAATAGTTTCTTTCTAGAAAAACCGTAATCATGTGTGGTTCCATAGATAATGAGTACCAACCACTTAATGGGCCTTATTTAATAAAGATGACCCTTTTACATTGAGTAACTACTCACTAACTACCCAATGGGCCTTATTTAAAGAAAATGGCCTTGTACATTGATTACCAACTCATAAATACCCCAAAGTAGGGATGTTAGGGTAGTGCCATAAAAATCATGGATTTAACGGGTTTTTTCAACATAGGTCAAGATGTTTCAAAATCTTTGTAGGGTTAAAAAAGGTCTATGAATAGAGGAGAAAATGATATGTGTGTTTAAAATACAACACCACATGGGGAAACAAAGATGCATAAATAAAGAACAATAAAATTCTAGTTGTTAAAATGGCCTACCAACTTTTGAATTGTCGAATAATGAGAAAGTCTAGCTTAGGGGAATGAACTTTGGACACTATTTCCATTGCAATTGCATGCATTTAGAGCACTGCACTCAACTAGTGCAAGTACCTTATGAATGATTTTGTGGATGCAATGTAGAAAACCTGGATGTGGTCTAACCTCTATGATATGGTTATGTTTTAGTAGCCTTTTGCTTCTGATATCATTTCTTATGTGCATGACCACCTCTCTGCCTACAACAACCTCTATGAGGAAACTATATTCCCATACTTATTCCGATTTTGAAGGCATGGTGGATAAGTGGGCATCTTCCTTCATCTAGGACATAAAACCATGAAACCTCAAGATCCCAATGTGAGATATCCCATCAACAAGAAATAAAAGGTATGAAATGTAACATCCAAAGGTGGACATCTCCACAAACTAGAAGTTTGAATTAAGTCAAACCTCCAATGATAGAAAGTGTGATACCTTCAAGAGAAACATCCCGCCAAAGAAAGCATGGAAAAGTGCAGAATGGACTCAAATGGTGGATGTCTTCCTCAAAACAAGTTCCAAGCAAGTGGATATATGAAAAAAGGCATCAAATTATATATGAAGAACACATGTAAAATTAATTCAATGATAAACTAAATCCAATTTGGAGCAAGTAGAGTAAAACACCAAGTTGAAAAGGAAGATAGAAGATTTGGAATCCACATTGATTCCTAAACCATTGTTTATGTAACCATTGGTCATTAGGACACCATATGAACAACTTGAATACAATACCAAGATAATTTCCACACAAAAATGAGCACAAGGGTTATTGTAGGGGGTTAGGGAGATAATTGCAACCAAAATTGAAAAAATATTGAAGTTGTTGATGGATCTATGGGAATTGATGAGAAAATCTTTTGTCCTTGACACCAAAATTATTTATTTGACCAACTCTTTGAATCAATGATTTACCAATTTCTTTAAAAAGGAGATAAAATGATGGCTTAGTGATTTGGTTATTGAGAATTATCGGATTGATTGATTGATTATATATCAATGCATAGAATTAAGCAAGTCCATAACGAAATATTTTCCTTAAGCGTGAAATGGGAGGTCCCAATGGGACCCATGATGGGTTACATCAATACTTGGGTTGATAAAGCATTGGAAAATATATCTAAGGCCCTATAATATTTAGTTAAGAAGACAGTTAGGTTTTAAGAACCTTTCCAATGGCATGAGAGAGTATAAAATCATGGATTTCAAATAAGAACAAGCTCACTTGCAAATTTTCAAGTCTTCCCCAATTTTGTAAGTTTGCTCACTATAACTTCCCCTTCCATATTTTCCTCCTTGTTGTTCTTTGCCATTATATTATTTTTCAATTAGTTTGATTCTTGTTTTCTTCCAGGAATTTCCTATACTATTTTAGGTTGGTGTAGTCCCATCCCAACTCCTTTGAGAGCAAACATAACCATTTTATTTAAGTTTTTTTCATTGAAATTTGTAGAGGTTGCCTCATCCCTTTAACCCATTAATGATAGAAACCCTGGTGCTCAATTTACCCCATCAATGACCATCTTGACATGGTTTTCACTCTTATTCTGACCAAACATACAATTGTTATCAATATCTAGGGTTTCATCATTATTTTGTTCCATCTCATAATGCAATCCTAGGATGTTAAATACATTTCCATGATTGTTTATAGCTTATGGTTTCACTTTCCATTGAGGGAATGGTCAAACGGTTGAGGGAGAAACCATCATGTCAAATGGTCAATTATTTAAGTGGGTGTATGAAGGATGGAAACATTCTTTTCTACCTCCCCCAAGCAGGAAAGATAGACTAATGGATTATGGAGTTGATGACTCAGTAGCAAGGAGAAATGCACTTATGTCATACCAACATGATACCAATAGGGAGAAATGCACATCTATGATACCAGCATGAAATGCAGTTGATGACTCAAGAAGAGGGAGAAAAACTTATTGATTTTGATGACATTACTCGATCTAGGGATCCTCTATCTCCAATGTCACTCGAGCTAGGGATGAAAGTCTCCTCTATCTCCAATTTCCCTTGATATAGGGCTGACGATATCCCTTGTCTCCAATTTCTCTCGAGCTAGGGTTGACCATGGTCTCCTTTGTCTCCAATGTTGCTCGAGCTAGGGATTGAAATCCCCTTTGTCTCCTAGTTTGTCTCTCTTGTCAGGATATGTTTGAGGCAAAGAGTGTCGAGGGTTTCTCCTATCGGGATATGTTCTACGCGAAGAGTGTTGAGCCTCAAGCTAGGGATGACGGTGGTATCCTTTGTCTCCAATTTTTCTCGAGCTAGGGCTAACATTCCCCTATGTCTCCTAGTCTGTCTCTCCTGTCGGGATATGTTTGAGGCAAAGAGTGTCGAGGGTTTCTCCTATCGAGATATGTTCTGTGTGAAGAGTGTCGAGCCGATCTAGCTCTGTCTCCCTGCGATGATCAAGACTTAACAATGGGCACGGGGATAGTTTTTAAATCTGGTTATATAAAGCATGGGTTGTTGGAAGTAGTTTTATATTTATTTAAAATTTCTCTACTAAACCCATGGTTTATTGATCCATTTCCCAATTTTATTTTCAACTATTTAGACCACCTCCCAAAGTTATTTAGTATAATTACGGAAAGCAAAGGGTATACATAAAAATTTGAAAAATTGTCTTGGACAAATCCAAAACCACCTTTGGCCTTCAATATAGCTAGGAGGTAGACACCAACTATATCCATAGAATTAGTTTTTGGCACATTGATTATTGGACGAATATGTGATGCAAAAATTCAAAAGTCACTCCATGGTGTCTAGTAATATTTCTCTTCAAGAATTTTGTGGGGCGGGGGAATGATTTATCCAAAAATTTATCAATAAATGGCTTTCCAACAATACTATGCTTGGGTACTATAATTACTTTGATGAATCCTTAGAGCACCTTAATATATAAAATTATCCTAGTTCTTCCACAAATATCACATATAGGGTTAGGGTCAAAGGAAAACCCTATCTAAAGGATGGAACTATGCCTATGTGTTCATACATACATCTATTAATGGAGAGACAAGAAAAAAACATCATTAAATAAAGATTTAACAACACTAAAAAAGAAGAGCCAAAATCTAAGGACTTCAACATGGCCATAATAAAATTCCACTCATTACACACGTGTTGATGGGAGTGTTTGTACTTTGAGTACTACCTAGTCCCCAATATTAGATTGATATGCTAGTGACATACAAGAAGAAAACGAAGTTTACTTATCGACCCAAGAAAAGAAGAAATTAATATAGGGATTTGAGAGAGAAAAGTGAATAGGAAAACCCACAAACTTGTTCTCCTTAATGGATCATCCAAACATAAATTTGAACTAGAGGGCCATAAGGATGAGGAATAGCTCCAAGTGATTTGCACATAAGACAAGAAAAAACACCTTCTCTACTTTGCCATTGAAAAACCCTAGATATATATTTCTAAAACAAGATGGAAACATTTTAGAGATATTTGATTGATTCAATGAGACCAAAGCATGAAAATCAGCATTAAACCAAAAACACACAAATATAGTGGGGAAAGAAGGTAAATTCTATCATAAGTCAAAGAAAATATTACATCAATTGATCATACCTTGCATATGCATGAGATGGATCTAAAGCTCTTCTCCTTGGGTGTAGATTCATTGGAAAAATAACTGATGAATCCCTTCAATCAACATGAGGTAAGAATATAACTAATGAATTGGTAAGCCATAATATCATTTGGAGGGAACAAGCCAAACACTAGAAAGGTAACATGAAAATGCCCACAGAGCAATAAGGAAAATATTGACTTGGGAAGCAACTACTTTTTAAAGTAAAGTTTAAACCATGGGGAGATGAATCAACAAAGGTTAGAAATAATATAAAAAGGAGAATGATATTTTATAGTCAATGTTGGGTGATTCAAAACACAGTTTTGGTAAACCATTGAGGTAAACAAAACTCAATGACCATTATGAATAGATGAAATGACACAAATGGGTGATGTTATGAAGATTTTTTGGTCAAGTGACACCAATGACTTCCTAAACAAGACTCATGGGGACTTAACAAATTGGGAAAAGTCCTTAATTCATAATAGTTTCTTTATTTCCCTAGTTTTTTTTTTTAAATGATTTTTTTGGATTTTATAATTTTATGAAGAAAGAATCAAATAATGATAGAGAGAAGAGGTGGACACTAACTTTGAAATAAAATGGGTTTTCAACCATGCAAGGAAACATACAATCAAAATAAAGCAAGGTGACATATACACAAAAATCAATGGACACCCAAGCGCAAGTCTCTCATTTAATGGTGATGGTTTTGATGCAATTGTCATATAAATGAAAAAAAAATAATAAGAAATAGATGGAAGTGAGTAAAAAACATAATGTGCCAAAAACAACAAAATTAAGGGGTGGGAGCCCCCATGGAAATGGGTAGAACTTGATTACATATGAGAATGAAGATCCATATGAACAATCAAGCTACATGGGCTCTTGGTGATAAATATTATTAGGATGGGTGCCAAATGGAAAAATGGTACTACTCTAGGGTAACCCATCATAGGAAGGCTCCAAGTGAAGAATATGGTTCCATATAGTGTCTTATAAGGTCTTTGGCTCATCAAACTCAATACTTTTCCGATAGGTCTGAGGTAACCCACTAATAAATCGTTTCACTTTTACCTTTTCATCCTAATAGAAATATTTTTATAGGAATATTTCGAAAGATAAAGATGAAACATATCTCCCTTATGAAACAAGAGTTGGAAAGTATGAATTAATTGAAGTCCCTAGTTTCCTTTTGAAATTAACCTCCACATTTTTTTAACAAATGAATTAATTGAAGTCCCTAGTTTCCTTGATGGTCAACCGTAAGCTTGATGGTCTAAATAGAAATAAGTGAAAGCAAAGGGGAAACTGAGCTCATCAATAGGATGTACTCGGTACAAGTGTCTCCTCTTTATGGAGGGACCTGGGATGTCTTGATGAGAACATCCAAGAGATGTACCCAATGGTTACGCCATCCTCTTTGTGGAGGGGCCCGGGATGTCTTGAGGATCTCCTCCAAGGAGGTACCTAGTTACTAGACCATCCTCTTTGTGGAGGGGCTTGGGATCTCTTGAGGAGGACGACTTTCCATTATAGTGAGCCCCCTAAAAGGGAAGGGGTGGGGTATGTATCTTTTGTCTCGCCCAACCTAAGATGGGTGAAGAAGGAAAGGTTGAAAGGATGGAAAAGAATCTTGACACACACCTAAAGGGGAAGGGTGGGGGTATGTGTGTTTTCAACCTAAAGGTTGACTTTGAGTTACTTTGAGTGACATCTGACATGGCATATGAGAGAAATCTGAGGTTCCTGACCTCTTTTACAATATTGCTCCATTGTTCCATCAATAACCAAGGAAGACTAGTATTTTGTTGAGGACCATCGCCATTAGAATTAATAATAACACTTTGCAAGGCGTGATTAGCTTCTCGGATGTCACAACAAATCTTTCCAATTATCTCTTTGTCAGTCCTTCCATCTAATATTCGCCATAACAATTCTGTTATGTTCTTCCCGATATGCATTGTATCAAACAAATGAACTATTTGTAGGTGCTCGTAGTATGGAAATCTATTGAATTGCATCGGGTAACTTTTCATTCCTCGTGGAAGCCCATTCGTTCCTTAACGATATTCATGAAACATCAACAAATTGAAATTAACACTAATTAATGGGACAAAATGAATTTAATACTAATGAAATTAACCAAAGATTTATATAATAGGTCATACATAAATAATTTGCGTACCTTGACGATTTCTAATATATTCCAACTTCCATAGGCGAGGTGTCATTCTTCATGGTTTTTTTCCATTTTATTCTTTACCATTTTATTCTTTACCATTGAAATTTGCTTTGTTTGTAGTTCGATAACTATGGTTCTTAGGTAGAAAGTGCCTATACTCATCAAACACTTCCTTTGCTAAACTCCTTGAACGACGAGATTTTATCCCAGGACCACAAACTAGGCATGAAAATTTACCCTTTGTTTGAAGACCTACAAGATATATGAATAAATGTAGCATCAAATTAGAGTTACAAATTAAAATAATGCATGATTTTTTCAAAAAATATATATAATATTAAATCACAAAAATAAAGTAACAATATACTATAAAAATTTGTTAACCTAGGAGCATCATGAATTGTCCATGATAGTATTCCATGGAATTGAAATTGTCTTTTCCCTATTGGTCTAGAGATGTCATACATAGTGACGCCAACCCATAACTTCAGAAACTTATCGATGAGATGCTCAATTATACATTCATATCTTTAACCTGGTACCTACCTGATTGGTTCAACCTACTGCATGATTAATTATACTTATCTATATGTCATGATATATAAAAGAAATAATTACCATATTGCATGAAACAAAGAAATGAAATATTTTGTCATGCTTTAAAGCAAATAAAAGATAATTAAAAACCTGGAACAATCATTGCCAACATTGTTTTCTCTCTCTTGATCGACATCCAAGGAGGAAGGTTATTTTTTATAACAAAAGCAGGCCACACTGAGTACGTAGAACGAAGCTCTCCAAATGGATTGACACCATCAGCTGCCAACGAAAGTCTAACATTACGAGGTTCTTATTTAAAAATTGGCCACTTTTCTTCGATGTAGTTCAACGCAGAACCATTTGTCGGCATTCGAAGAACATCGTCTTGACTTCTGTTCTTTGCATGGAAATCCATAAACTGTGCTATACTTTGGCACCTGATTAATCGTTGGAAACATGGAATTATCATAATATAACAAAGAACTTTGTGAGACACCTTCTTTGATGCTTTATCGGTTCGATATCTACTTATTTGACATTGTGGACATTCATTTTCTAATGCATATTGTCCATAATATATGATATGATCATTAGGACATGCATCAATAGCCTGATAGTCCATTCCAATTTCTTTCATAATCACAAATATTTCTCGATATGTGCGTGGAAAAATATTCAACGTCAGTAATAGAACATCACCTAAGAATCTATAAAATTCTAAACAATAAGTCAATGTAAACAATATTCATCATCAATATATCATCCAATATACTAATTTACAAATTAGAAAACAATAGCAATATAGGAAAAAAATGAACCTTTTAAGTATTTGTGAACATGCAGGCATAAATAAT
>ML779203.1:972872-995635 GCA_009831015.1 Picea engelmannii | reverse complement strand
GAGTTGGTGCTTCCTTCTAGTGGGTGCTAGAGAAACCAGAGAGTTGGAGCTCTCAAACAAGTTGCAGCTTGTAAGACAGAGGTAGAAGCCTCACATTGAGTTGGTGCTCAATTGTAAATGATGTACAGAACTTCAAAAGACTGTTTATCATTTCGAAGAAGAAGAGGTTTTCTCCCTTTATGGGTTTCCTCATTAAAATCTGTCTATGTGTGTACTTCATGTGTGACTGATGGTTTTTACTTTTATTGTTCATATGTTGTACATTGTTGATGACCACATGAAGAAAGATTAATAATGGTTTAATAAGTATAAAATTGTTTAAGCTTATATACAACTGATTCACCCCCCCCCCCTCTTAGTTGTTTTAGTATTTTCAACATATATATGCCTTAGTGTGTCACCTTAGGGATCCTAAGTTCCTTTTGTAAAGAAGAAGGATCTGACCTTAAGGTTGTGTATTGATTTTATATAGTTGAATAAGGTCACCATGATGAAAAGATATCCTTTTCC
The DNA here is from genome assembly GCA_009831015.1 of Picea engelmannii. Classification (NCBI taxonomy): domain Eukaryota; kingdom Viridiplantae; phylum Streptophyta; class Pinopsida; order Pinales; family Pinaceae; genus Picea; species Picea engelmannii. Next base: position 995,125 of record ML779203.1, on the reverse strand, counting down.
AAGGATTGGTGACTTTTTTAACCAACTGAAAGGGGAAATAAACTTTTCCAAGATTGAATTGAGGTCAGGTTATCATCAAGTGAGGACAAAGGAAGAATATATCAACAAGTAAATGTTTAGAAAAAGGTATGGGAATTATGAATTCATGATAGTTCCATTTGGACTATCAAATGCCCCATTTTTGTTATGTGTCTGATGAATGGTGTGTTTAGGGAGTACCTGGACAAATTTATAATTTTTTTCTTAGATGATATTCTCATGTACTCTAATTCTGAGGAGCATGAGAATCATTTAAGAATGGTTCCAAAGGTTTTAAGGTATTATAAGTTGTAATCCAAGTTAATTAAGTGCATATTTTATCAAAATAAGATTCAATACTTGGGGCATATCATTTCAAAAAATGGGATAACATTTGATCTCGAGAAGATAGAGACAATTAGAGGATGTCGAGTGCTAAGAAATGTGACATAAGTCAGTTCATTTATGGGTCTTTTTTTTTATTACCGAAGGTTCATAAAAAGGTTTTCAAATTTTTTAAGCCTAATCACTTATTTGAAAAAGAAGAGAGTGGAATTTGAATGGACTCCAAAATGTGAAGAGAGTTTCTGGAAATTGAAAAATATTTTGACAAGTGCACCCATATTAAAGATTCTAGATTCGGATGAATACTTTGTAGTTTGAACAAATGCATGGAAGTAAGGGCTCGATGGAGTCCTTAGTAAAAAATATAATGTGGTATGCTATGAGTATCAGAAATTAAAAGAGCATGAGAGAAATTATCCTACTCATGATCTAGAATTATAAGCCATCATACATGAATTAAAAATGTGGAGACATTACCTCATAGAGAGGATATTTGAGATAAGGACATACAACTATGGTTTGAAACATTTATTTAGACAACCAATATTAAATGTCAGAAAAACTAGATGGTTGAAATTTCTTAGTGAGTATGACTATGAAATTAAACATATCAAAGGAAAATAAAATTAGGTGGATAATGCACTCAACATAAGATCTCTGAAGTCCATGTTTCAACCATCAGGATGTACAAGAAAAATTTTAAAGATAAAATTTTTGAAGAAACAAATTTAGATCAACATTATTTACAAATAAAGTAAAACTTACAACAAGGTAATTTACAAAATAAATTTAAAAATTATGAATCGAAGGAAGATGGAATCATCTTGTACATAGGCATGGTGTATGTGTCGAATTCCATGGAGATGAAAAATATAGTGCTGAGAGAAATGCACAACGTGCCATGCGTTTGGCACCTAGGATATAAAAAATCCATTACAACTGTAAGGCATCGATAATTTTGGACGAGAATGAATAAATAAGTGGCTAACTACATAGCTCGATGTCTAGTGTGCCATAAGGTAAAGACAAAAAACAAACATGTAGCGGGGATGATACAACTACTAACCATTCCAAAATGGGAGTGGGAAGTGGTCAGAGTATACTTTATTACAAAGATGCCCCAAATAGTGAAGCGACATGATTCCATCATGGTAGTGGTGGAAAAAGTGACTAAGGAAGCACATTTTTTCTCGTAAAGACAACACACAAGGACAAAAACATTGTAGATATATGCATGAAAGAAGTTGCTAGACTACATGGAGTGCCTAAGGAAATAGTTTCATAAAGAGATTCCAAGTTTACATCCAAATTCTAGAAAGGATTGTTCAAAGGATTTTGGAAAAATATGAATCTTAGTATGGCATATCACCCAGAGTCAAATGGGAAAACATAGAAGACCAATAGGATAATTGAATACATGCTCACGATGTATGTGATGGGAAAACCATTAAAATTAGATGACTTCATCCACTTAGTGTATTTTTCTTATAATAATGGGTATCAATCCTCATTAAAAATGATCCAATTTGAAGTTTTGTATGGGATGAAATGTAACATACTGGTGAGTTGGGAGAACCCAGTAGACAAAGATATCAATGAGATAGATTTGTTAAGGGAAATGGAAGAGAATATGGTGAAAATCAAGAAGAATATGAAGGATTCCCATGATAGGTATAAATTTTATGCAGAAAAAAAAAAAAACGTTTTAAGAGATTTTAAAGTGGGAGAACATGTTTTCCTAAAAGTGAAAGCCAAAATAAGTTTGATAAGATTAGGTTGTTTCCAAAAGTTGGCAGCGAGATATTGTGGGCCTTTTAAAATATTAGATAAGATATGAGAATTGAATACATTCCATGAGAGTGCATAATGTATTCCGTGTGTCATTATTAAATAAATATGTGCTTAAACCTAACCACATAATTGATTGGACTGTGATCTAGGTGGAAAATCAAGGCGATTTCTGGGTGGAACTAATTTGCATCCTGGACAGGAAAGTCAAAGTTCTTCAGGACAAATACATAGGGATGGTAAAGGTTTAATTGACCTACTACGGTCCTGAAGATGAAATATTGGAGCATGAAGAAACTATGTGGGAGGAATACACACAACATTTTGTCAATTTTGAAGAAAATAGAAGCTAAAAATGAAAGACTCCATTTTTTTGGTAGCTATATTCTAGAACCACATAGAAATACTTGTTCACATGCGTTAATATCCCTAATAAAAGAATGGTACAGTAAAATATACTGAGGGAAATGAAGGGGGAACATTTGTTAGTAGGTTGAGAAGAACGAGAGATTATGGTTGGAACTATTGTTGGGAGAGTAAAGAGAATGATTAATTTTTATCTTCTAAATATTATGATGTAAATTTGTGTATGTATTTAGGCATGGTTTTGTGCATCGAGGAAAATGAATAATTTTAGGGGAGGGGGAATGTAACATCCCCACTATAATCCCTAGTTTAATTAATGTATAATGTATATATGAATGTGGCTACGACCAAACGATGTAATATGTGAAATTCATTTTCTGAATTTTAATAAATATAATCTGATACTAGCTACTAGGGACATAGATAGAGATGGGGGCTGATTAATCCAGAAGAAAAGGGGGAATGCCTAGGGAGTGTCTAAAAGGGGTCCATGGGGAAAACTAATTTATGGGTACTAATTCAAACCCATATTTCTGAATTTTATTATCATTTTGGGACAACCTTATATTTTCTTCTTGAGTGTATTAAAGCCCAATTATTAAACTCATTTAAGAGGGTGGGTATGAGAGTCACATCCCATAGTTATTGGAAGCATGGGTTTGAGGTAGAATCAGAATTGGGTAGAGTGATCGATCAAGTGTCTTGGGAGAAGGGAGGAAATGTGTATGGGTAGTAACAAGTAATTTTTCACTTTCAATTTTTCATGAACAACAAGAAGAGAATAGGGGATAAGAGCTTGGGAGATGAAGCAGCAAGGTTGGGAAAATTTTGGAGCATGTTGAAGATTGTTTGGAGAATCTTGGAGATGAATACTAAAGATCCAAGTTTTCAGGCCTGAAGACTAAAATCCCAGGTGAGTTTCACTGTAAAAACAAGTGATTGTTGTTATTTTTAGTAGTAGATTTCCCAACAATGAGTTTCCTTGAGTTCCCAACAAAGATGTTCTTGGTTAACAGTGACAGAGAGACCTTGATAAATGAATGGGACACTATATGGATTGAGAGTAGTGAAAGGGTACATTCCTTGGGTTGGATAGGTCAAGAGGAAGAGAGTTGGAGGAAATTTGTGATAGCTATAGGAAAAAACCAATGGGTTGTGTGATATTGATATGTGGGTGGAATGTTAGAGGCACCCTTCTCTTTTGGATTCCTAGCCCTAGCTTAGGGGTCACTTGTTTTTGAAATTTTGAAAAATAGGTCTATGGTTTAGTGGAATTCGTTTCGAAGTAGTTGGTTGCACAAACATTTTACAAAGATAAGTGTTTATCTATTTTTTGAGTTATTCCATGAGTTTAATTGGTGTTCTTAACTATGTGCATGTGAATGGTTTATTTTATACTATGAATGATTTTAATAGCTACATTCATGCTCATTTAGAATGTTGTATTTTCATTATGGATATCATAATCTAGATAAATATGCATATAAATTGTAGTTGGTAAGCTACAATAATTAACTAGTAGAAGGAAAATTTTATTTTATGTGTATACCTGCATAGTAATGTTCCTTGGTTAAGCCAGGGGATGTTACAATAAACCCACAAAATCCTCATTTATGGAGTCTTATCCTCTTTCTATAAATCCCTTCACACAACACTCTTTGTTGGAGGGCTCCTCTACCTATTATCAATGCCTTGTTAATAAGCTCATACACCATTTTCCTATTATTAGGTTGTTTCACTTCAAGTGGGCCTCTATTCTTATGAATATTAATTATCATTAGTTTCAATAATCTTCCTTACCAAACAATTACCTATGTCACTCACCTATATCCTTTGAGAAAGTTCCTCCACCTTTTGACATTATTTGGAAAAATATTCACATTGAGTATTTACAAGGTTCATGGAATCCAATTCCACTTTCTCTTGCAACTTTATGGAGAATCCCAATGCTCCCCTATAGAAATTAGACCTTCCACCATTTTCCCTCTGGATTATTGTTCTATACTCATGCTTTAATCTGATTTACGAGATAAAATTATGGCTTCCTAAAATTCCCATTCTGCTCAATGGTGTCCTTCGAGTTCACCAATAATATTACTTATGATTTCCTGAGAATCCTTTAGCTAAAACTAAATTCTAAGTAGATTTATATATTATCCTATCCAATATCTTTCCAATGACTTGTTTCTTTCTCAATTTTGAGCACTAAGCAACAAGTTATAGGAAATCGAATATTGTCAATTTACCCCCTCTTTGTACACCTTTCTTCCCATTGTAAATAATATCAAACACCAACTTTTTCCCCATATTGATCTACATTTTATGAGAAGAACGAAATGAATACAAATTATTTAAAAATTATTCACAAAAAATAACAGAGATCAAAATCATTGTCACCCACAACCTTCTTGATTGTGTACGACCCATAACAGAGTGGGCAAAGCTTCTAATGGGGCCCTGTAAGGAGTTATTTCTACAAATGCAACCAAACTTTGTCGCCCACCTGAAACTTATGTGGCACCCAATGTTGATCATGGCACTGCTTGTAATTGGCATTAGACTTATATAGAATATCCTGAACCTGTTGGCAGATGTGATGGATCGACTCAATGAATCAGGTGAATTTCTCAGCTTCTAGTAGAGAAGGGGATGAGTCGACCGATGTGGTCGCCAGGGGTAGTGCAACATCCATGGGGCCCAATGGTTGGAATTCCAACCCCACATGAAAGGGGTTGTGTCCAGTTGAGTTATGCGGGGCTCATTTGTAGCTATGTTGGACGTAGGGAAGACTCTCATCCCATGTGCGAGGGTGTTTTGAATTTTACATGCGCAGGATATGTATGACCATCCAATTGACGACCTCAGATTGGCCATCTGTCTAGGGGTGGAAGGTAGTGGATTTGATGAGCTTGGTATCCAGCAGTGACCAGAGGCTCAACCATAATGAGCTGAGGAACCGACTGTCATGGTTTGAGATAATGGTTTGTGGGATCCCAAAATGTACCCATACTCATTCAAATAAGAGATTGGCAGTGGCTTCTTCTGTGATGTTCTTCTTGCAGGAAGATAGAATCACCATCTTGGAAAAGTGATTAACAACCACAAAACACAGTCATTTCCCCTCTTGGTGGATGGGAGGCCCGACATGTATTCCATTCAGATGGATTCCCATAGACTGTTAGGATTAGGAAGAGGGGTGTAAATTCTCTCTTTCTTAGTGGTCAGTTTGGCAATAACACAGGCGGTGCAAAACCTGATATACTTGCCAACATCTTGTCGAAGTTTCATCCAATAGAAATTTTTCTACAACAATGCCACTATCGTGTCGACGCCAAGGTGTCCTTCCACCCGACTGTAGTGAGCTTATAAAATCATCTTCGTGGACTCGCTTGATGGAACACAGAGATGGCCCAAATGACACAACAACCCGTCCTAAATATGGAAATCAACGACCACTAAGTTGGCGCCCCACATTTGTTAGGTGGTGGAGAAGTTAGGGTCTGTCTCATAGAGGTGGGGCCATCTGAAGGTCTTGTGTCCGCAAGAGTCTAGAACTGTGGTGAGTTCCATGACTAGAGGTCGGATGAGGCAGTCAGGAACTCGGTTGGTACTTCCTGTTTTATACTTGATGTTGAGGTGGAAATGTTGTAAGTATGTTGACCACTTATGATGGAGGTCATTCTACAATTTTTCTTAGGTATGCATGAACTGTAGTGGCTTGTGATTAGTGTGGATGATTGTATCCTTCCCAAGAATGTAGTGTCTCAACTGGCAGTAGGATCTCAGAATGGAGTACATTTATTTGTCATAATTAGGGTACTTACAGACAACATATGATAGTGTCTCACTATGATATGCCACAGGGTGGTCGTGTTGAGTGAGAACGACGCCCACAACATAGTCTGAAGCATTTGTCTTGATCTCAAAGGGATGATGCAGGTTCAGTAATGAAATTATCGAGGATGAGCATAAGAAATTATTCAAGTCATCGAAGGCTTGTTTTTTGGACAAGTCCCACACAAATGTTTCCTTACCACCACCCCTGGTTACTCGACTGAGGGCCCATGTGATATGAGAGAATCCTAGCACAAACCTGCGATAGACATTAGCGAGGCCCAAGAAGCTCCGAAGTTCAGTGAGTATTGTTGGGGTTGGCCAGTCATGGATGACCTGGATATTGGCTGGATTATAAGATACCATATATAATAAATATGCATAACAGAAATAAAATGCTAGAAATGGCAGAATAAGAGTAATATAACCAGCATAATATCCACAATAACAAATAAATGATAATAGAACAACAACAAAAATAACACTTTGATTCAGAAAGAAATGTTCACGGGCCTCTTCGAGGGGGCAACCTCCAGTTGAGAAACGCTCTATTACAATAATCTCCAAGCTAGGGTTTTCATACCCTCGACCCTTATTTATACTAATTATGTCTATCAAGAGAAGCATCTAGAGGAAGATCCTTCTAGAAGCAGAAGCTTCTATTAGGTCTTCTTACATCCGCCTTATTCTATTTTATTGAAAGGCCATATTAATATTGACCTTTATTACATATGAATATATTGATGTACCTATGTGTGGGTTAGGACCCTAACATGTCCTCCCCCTTAAAAGAAACCTTGTCCTCGAGGCTTGAGATGTGGAAACTGCTGCAGAATGGTAGTTGGTTCCCAAGTGGCATCTGCTGGAGTCGTATCTTTCCACTGGACTAACACTTCCTTGATGGTTCTCTAATGCAGGCGACACTCGCACTAGTCCAAAACTGCTTCTGGCTATAGCCAAATGGATCCTTCTTTAGCTAACTTTGGAAAGTTGGTTTGAATTTGGCACCTAGTTCTAATCACCTTCTTTAAGCATGAAACATGAAAAACATGATGTAGCTTCGACTGAATGGGCAGGGCTAACTGATATGAGACTTGTCCCACATGCTTGAGAACTGTATAAGGACCATAAAATTTTGGCACTAGCTTCTGACAATGCTTGGCCTTGAGGGAAGTTTGCTTGTATGGTTACAGTCGCAGAAACACCTAATCCCCTTCTACAAGTTGACGTTTAGAGCAACCTTGATCTGCTTGTTTCTTCATGCGATTCTATTCCATGACCAAGTTCTCTTTAAGGGTACAAAGAATATTCTCTCGAACTGTAAGTGTTTGGTCAACCGCCTGGACCTTTGAGGTACCCGATAAGTATGAGAGAACTGAAGGTGGATTCTGTCCATATACCGCTTCAAAAGGAGTCATGCGAGTAGCTGTATGGTAGGAAGTGTTGTACCACCATTTGGCTAGGGGTAACCATTGAGCCCAATGATGTTGTTTTTCAGAGGCAAAACACCTCAGATATGTTTCCAAACACTTGTTGACAACTTCCGTTTGACCATCAGTTTGGGGATGATAAGTTGTGCTGAGATACAATTGGGTGTCTTGTAGCTTAAACAGTTCTTGCTGAAAATTGCTTGTGAAATTTGGGTCACGATCAGAAACAATAGAGTGCGGCATGCCATGAAGCTTGAAGACCTGGTCCATGAAAATTTGAGCCACCGTTATGCAGTAAATGGGTGTTGAAGAGCACAGAAATGGACATACTTGGAAAGGCGATCCACAACCACCATTATGACTGATTTATTCCCTGATAGGGTAAGCTGGTAATAAACTCCATAGAGATATCCTTCCAAATAGCAGGTGGAATCAGAAGCGGTTGTAGTGTGCCCAGAGATTTCACTGTTTCTCCCTTGTTTCATTGACACGCCTCACATTCAATGAAAAAATTATGGATGTCTTGTTTCATACGATCCCAGAAAAAAGAACGTTTGACCTTGTCATATGTTTTGGTGAAGCTTGAGTGCCCCGTTGTGGGTGTATCATGAAGCTCAGAAAGTACCGTGGATTTAAGCTTTGATTGTTTACTTAAATAAAAATGACATTTGTATCGAAGCTCATCCTGGAGCCAAGAGTATCGTGGGAGAGCTAGAGCCTTGGTCTGCAATTGCTGGATCAGATGCGAACTTTTGGGATCTTGAAGCCATTCCTGGGGCACAACTTGGAGCCAATCGGGTACAATGAAGGAAAGAGAAAAAAGGGATCATTCTTCTTCATATTTTTGGGACAGTGCATCCACCACTACATTGTCTTTGCCCTTCTTGTAAATTATCTCATAATCATATCCAAAGAGCTTAGTCACCCATTTTTGTTGCTCCCGGGAGGAAATGCATTATTCCATAAAGTACTTGAGGCTTTGATGGTCAGTCATTTGGAAGCGTTGCCCGAAGAGATAAGGGTGCCACAGATGAATGACATGCAGAATAGCCAACATTTCCTTTTCATAAATGGTTTTGCCCAGATTCCTTTCAGACAGTTGCTTGCTGGTGAAGGCCAAAGGTCCACCCTCTTTCATAAGTACATCATTGATTCCTTTCCCTGAGGCATCACATTCCAACACAAATGTCTTTGTGAAATCAGGAAGGGCCAAAACCGGAGTGGTGCACATGGCCATCTTCAAGGTTTGAAAATCTTGAGCAGTGGCTGGAGTCCAAGTGAAAGAATTCTTTTTGAGGAGAGAAGTGAGAGGTACTGCAATCTTTCCGTAGTTCTTAACAAACTTACGATAATACCCTGTTAAGCCCAGAAACCCACGCAAGATTTTGAGAGTCTTTGGGTGCGGCCAGTCTTGCATAGCTTCAATCTTTTTCAGATACACCCTAACGCCATCCTTGCCAACAAGATGACCCAAGTATTCTACTTCTGAGGCACCAAAAGCACAATTAGACTGTTTCAGAAAGTGTTGGTGCTGAGAGAGGAGATGTAGAAGTTGATCCACATGAGTAAGATGGTCTGTCCAGGTTTGCTATAGATGATGATATCATCGAAGAAAACTAAGACAAAATAATGGAGAAAGGGACATAAGACATGATTCATGAGGCTTTGGAAGGTGGAGGGGGCATTACACAAGACAAAGGGAATGACCAAAAACTCATAGTGGTCCTCATGAGTGAGAAAGGCCATCTTGGGAATGTCTACCTCTTTCATACATATCTGGTGATAGCCCAAGCGAAGATCAAGTTTAGTAAATAATTGGGAGCCACTCAATTCATCCAGGAGGTCATCAATGACAGGAATGGGAAATTTGTCTTTAATGGTCAGTTTGTTGAGGGCACGGAAGTCTAGACACATTCTCCACGAACCTTCTTTCTTTAGAACCATGACTATAGGAGAAGAGTAAGGGATCATACTAGGGCGGATAACGCCTGCATTAAGGAGTTCCTCGACCATTTTCTCTATTTCATTTTTTTGTGAAAAGGGGTGGTGATATGGAAAGATATTAGGAGGAAGGCTTCCGGTTACAAGGGGAATGGAATGATCATGAACACCGTGGGAAGGAGGGAGTCCTTGGGGAGTTGAAAATATCATTTGATGTTTAGAAAGGAGGGCTTGGATGTCATGCGGCATCGGGGGTGTCTCTGTTTCTTGTATGGCATGGAGTTGGGAAATGACACCAGAATGACCTTTTTTGAGCATCTTTTCCATGTGATGGGAACTAATGACCTCAGGGCAACCAATAGTGATGCCTTGGAATTTATATTGGTGGCCTTCCTGGTCGAATTGCATGGTTAATGCCTTAAAATCCATGAGAATGGGACCCAAAGTTCTTAGCCAGTCGACACCCAACACAATGTCACAAGCACCCATGTCGATAGCAAACATATGGGATTTTAGGTGGTAGTCACCAATTTGGAGATGCACATTTTCACAGCGCCCTCCACATTTCATGGAACCACCATTGGAAATCATGATTTGGAAATTGTTGACAACATGGATGTAGCAGTGAGTTTCTTGGGCAATGCGGTGATGAATAAAATTATGGGTGCTTCCACTATCAACCAGAATGATGACCTTCTGATGCTTAATGTAACCAATTAACTTGAGGGTTTGGGGAGCAGAGAAGCTAGTGATAACATTGAGGGAAATGACGGTTTCTACTTCGGGAGGGTATGAGGGAGGGGTTATGTCAGTGATTTCAGGTGACTCAGACACAAGGGGAGTTTCAACATCCTCTTCCAAAATATCCTCAGAGATGGGCATAAAAATATTTTGTTCCTTACACTTGTGGCCTGAGAAATATTTTTCATCACAATTATAACAAAGGCCTTTCAGTTGGCATTCATCCATTTCAACCCTGGTCAATTTTTGGATCTTTAATGGGGTGGAGGGAGTAGTGGGAGTGACAGGTTTAGGGTGAGGGATAAAGGAGGGTTTTCGGTTTTGAGAGGATACGACCTGTTGTGATTCTTTAGCTATTTTAGTAGCCTCCACCCAACTCAAGGGTTGAGCCATGAGGACATGGGCCCAAATCTCCTCCTTGAGGCCACTGATAAAACACTCTCGAAAGAAAGCATTAGTCATGCCCTCTATTTGAAAAGCCAGGCACTCAAAGGCATCTATGAAGTCTTCTACTATTCCAGATTGTTTCAACTTTGTCAAATGACCCAAATAGTTGGTGTCTGTGTCAAAGCATTCATACAACTCAGTCACAAATTGGGTCCAAGAAATATACCCTTGACGTGAATTTTTTCTCCATTGCCACCATTTCCAACGTTCTTGATCTAGATGGAGAACACTATATCGGAGCTTGGCCAAGTCATATTTGATGTCATATAAAGAGAAATAATGTTCCATTTGGGTTACCCAACCAATGGGGTCTGAGCCATCAAATTTGGTCACATCTACCCGTGGAAGGCATAGGTCATGTTGAAAGTGATGGGGTTGAAAGGTATGGGAATGGGAGGAATGTTCTCCTTTGGTCTTTGGAGGTGCTTCAGAGAAAGGGTCATTTGTAGGGATCTTTAGTTTGGTGTAGAGTGATGCAAAGACAGATTCAAGCTGGGTGGTCAGTTCTTCTTTGAATTCCTCCATTGAGGACTGCATGGTTGTATTTATGGTGGTATTGATGGATGAATCGATGGAGGAAATAGTAGCACTAAGTTGTTTCACTTATTTTTGGGTCTCAAGGAAACCAGATTGCAAGGTTTTGAAGTGAGTTTCCAGATCTTGGCTATGGGTATGGGCCATGAGGATGGGTGAACTGAAAAGGGGTGGGTGGGGTCAAATTTTTTTCCAAAAAATGATATGTATGAATGTGATAAGGGTGAAGAGATGAATCCAATGGAATAGGTCTCAAATAATGGTGAAAAATTTTCCAGATTTTTTTTTTTTTTTACACCTGCGTAGTTATACTCCGGTCTGAAGAATACTGCAGTGATGAAATCCCCAAATGCTTAACCAGAAAGAAATGTGTATTTACTTGGCAACCCGAACACAGTTGCACGACAATAGATCTGGTATGTTTAATTTGTTTATGTTTATGTCCCCCAAGGGTTAGGTATTCAAGGGTTCTACAGACAAGGGTTTGCCCTGTGCTATAGCTCTCTGATATACGTGTGGGGTCCAATAGTAGTACTTGGACCAATATCTCAGGGCACTAACTAAGGAGGATAGACTGTACCCTTAGCTGTACTACCCGACTACCCAGGTACTAGACAGTATCTTCCCGAGTGTTGTTCTCGGTGACACTATAGTAGTCCGATGGCCGATAGGTTTATCTAAAGAGGGCTTCAGGAAATCTAGGTTGATCCGTACACAGGTGATGTTTGATGCGCTACCACTCGAAGGGGTACCAATAGGGGTTACAAGGGTGGCTAACATATTTTCACTTAAGAACCACTTGTATTTCCTGCATGTATGAATCCCTCAACTGTGGGTTTATGCATGTAACAACAGATCTCTGTGGCTTAAAAACGTCAGAATACGTCTTTACCTTGAAAAAAAATTCCCAGAATTTATGCCAAGGAAAGTGCTATGATACCACTTGCAAGATACCAGATAATAAATATGAAGAACATAAATAAACTGCTAGAAATGGCAGAATAACAGTAATATAACCAGTATAATCTCCACAATAACACCTAAATGATAATAGAACAACAACAGAAATAGCACTTTGATTCAGAAAGCAATGTTCACGGGCCTCTTCAAGGGGGGAAACCTCCAGTCGAGAAGCGCTCTGTTACAATAATCTCCAAGCTACGGTTTTCATACCCTCGACCCTTATTTATAATAAATATGTCTATCAAGAGAAGCATCTAGAGGAAGATCCTTCTAGAAGCGGAAGCTTCTATTAGGTCTTCTTACATCCACCTTATTCTATTTTATTGAAAGGCCTTATTAATATTGACCTTTATTACATCTGAATATATTGATCTACCGATGTGCGGGTTAGGACCCTAACATGGATCCACATGCACACCATGTTGATCAACGATGTAGCTTAAGTAATGGGCCCTGTCCATGTAGAAGGAGAATTTTTCCAAGTTTTCATATAGTTTGTGCTATCACAGGGTGTGTAGAACCTGCTAAATATGTTGCAAGTGTTCCACCCAAGTCTTATTATAGATGAGGATGTCATCTAGATACACCACTACAAAAGTATGGGTGAAATTTCATATGATATTCTCCATCATCCTCATAAAAGTTTCTGGGGCATTTTTCAAACCAAAGGGCATGACCAACCATTAAAAAATACCTTCTTTTGACTTGAAGGCAATCTTCCATACATCTGTCTATTCTATTGGGACCTGGTGGTAGCGAGACTTCAGATCATTCTTATTGAAGCATTTGTCCCCCATGATATGATCAAGGAGGTCGTCGATTCATTGAACCAGGTATCGGTTTCAGACTGTGATTTTATTCAGGGCCCGGTAATCAATGTAGAGTCGCGAGGTCTCGTCTTTATTTTTCACCAGCACGATTGGTCTCCCACAAGGTGATGAGATGGGGCAGATGTGACCCTTGTGGAGAAGTTCTTGTATCTGCCTCTTGATCTCCTCGTTTTCTAAAATAGAGCGGCGGTAGACTGGCCCGTTGGGTAGTGGTGCGCCTGGGGTCAGATCGATGGGATGTTTGACCTGGTAGTGCAAAGGTACCCCGATAGGAGAGGAGAAGATATCTGAGTATTCTTCCACGACCTTATCCACTTGCTTCTGTTGTGTGGATAGATCGATTTTGGAGGCTCTATATGTGGCTATGATATTTCGGTCACTCTGAGAGCGAATCATGAAGAAAACAAATTTCCCGGTCTAAGAGATGACCTTCCTGCATTGCTTGGCAAAGATGAAGGAAATAGCACTAGTAGGGATTGCCTCGAGTATCATGTACAATTTACTATTCAAAGTAATAATAACACTACGAGGCCTAGACTCATATATAACATGACGTTTCCATAAATAAGGTTGGCCCAAAAGAACATTACAAACTTTGAGAGGAGAAACATCACATAATACCTTGTCTTTGAAGGGCTTGATATCGTACGACAACCGACACTGTTGGCTGATGCAAAGATCACTTCCTTGGTGGATCCATCCAATGGTGTTGGGTTGTGGGTGTGGTGTTGTCTGCAAGGAAAACCGCTTGATGACCTCTTATGATATGAGGTTATTTTGGCTAGATCTATCAATGATGAAGTGCAACGGAGTGCCTTTTACCCACATCTGTGAATGGAAGAGGCACTCTCCTTCTTTTGGATCGTCTAGTTCACCATGTTGGAACTTGGTGGTAGAAACAATGGCACTAGGTTCCGTGTCAATGATCCATCTTCCCATTTTTGGTTCTGACTCAGAGTTAGAACCCACATCTGATTTAGAGGCTTTCACTTCGGCCACCAATGAATACTTTGAGTGGAAGTCAACAATGTTATGCCAAGGGCTCTATGGAAGTCACACCACTTCCTAGTATCTTTCTTTGTCTTTTCGGTATCCTTATTTTCTTGCAGCTTGGAATAGTTGTCATGATACTGTCCATATTTCCTCTGTCCTTTGTTCTATGGGTTGGGGCCGCCCTTTCCTGCATTTTCCTGTGAGGGGTACCCAAGCCCAAATTTTCACGTCTTTTGTATGAGCTTTTGCTCGATTTTGACGACATATTGGTAGGCTGAGCCCAAGGACGAGATGTACAGAAATTCCACTTCGGTGTGGATGTATCTATGCATAGCACCATGATTCTTGATCACCATATGTCCCTTTGAATCTTTCATACCCATCTTGGTGCGCAAGGTATTGAAGATATTTGTGAATTCTGGCACTGCTTGGTCTCTTTCTTGGTGCAGTGTGGTCCATTTTCTATACAAGTCGTCATAACTTCCGATAGGGTAGTATTGTTCCTTAATAACATCCATGAAGGATTCCTAGGTGGTCGTGACTGTAAATAATGAGGGTTCCTATGTTTCCTTTTGCTCACAGAAATTTTCCCACCAATCTTTGACATGGGGAGAGACTTTGAGGAGAGAAAAATTAATCTTTTTTCTATTCGAAAACTTATGGACAGAAAAATACCCTTCTAGTAGATTCAACCACCTCTCTACAACATCTATGTCTATCTGAAATTCAAATATAGGAATATCAAATTTGATTTGTAACATGAAGGGGCCAACACCTCCGCTTTAGGAAGATGTGTCGCCTGTTGGTAGCCACAGAAGGATTTGCGCGAAACTATTGATCATCTCGTTCCTCTGTTGCGTGAGGGATTCCTCAAGAATTTGTTTGAAAGGATATCCTATCCCGTCATATTTATTTTCTCCTCGCATGAGAGGTCACTTGGGTGTGTGAGATATTTTTTACTCAAGAGAAACAAGCTCGAGACCCAATTCTTTGTACCCTAGCCTCGTTGGGGACATGCATTAAGACGACAAAGAGCAGATCGCTCTGATGCCATTGATCTGGTTTTTTTGAGAAAAAACAAAATGAATACTGATTATTAAAAGATTTGTAACACAAAATAACATAGATGCAGTAAAATTGGTTTTCTATTCAATAAGGAAATAAGATGAAACTGTAAAATGCAGTGGAAAACAAGCTTGCTAGAATGGTGGCAGCTTATCTCTGAGAAGAGATGTGATGGTTGCGCTCATTCGCAAAAATATGGTTACAATGAGGCTCTAAAGGCATTTTTCAATAAACAGGAATGTTAAAAACCCTAGACATCCAAAAATCTAACCCTAGGAGATGAGGCGAAAAAAGTCATGTGGGCCCCGTTTGGCTAAGTTAGTACATCAACTTCCCCGGGTCATAACTTTTGCATACGATCTTCGTTTTAGGTGCACGATAGCCCGTTGGGAAGGTCTAATCGAGAAGACATTTTTTTGACTAGACTAGGGTAGTTTTTGTAGTGGTCCCTAGGGACCCAAATACCCCAAAAATGGCATTTATGGCTTCAAAATGGCCCCAAAAGTTTGGACCCCGAAAAAATGTCAAAAATCTACCAAGGTGGAAAACTATTTTTCGAGCCAGTAAAATAGGTGGGTAGCCACCAATATTGACCTAAATCACATACATAGGTAAATATGTAAAGAAACAAGAATTTTTTTCTATGTGACATAGTTAATAATGCCAACATTTAATTCACAACAACTCTCATATTGCAAACTAATGCTCTACTCAAAAACTACAACAATTTGGAAATGATAACTTTTCCCCTTTTGGACTTTCTTCTGGATTAGAAATTTTAGTCTTGTTCTTGAATCCCAAAACCAATTTCTTTGGTATTTTGACAAAATCATGATTGGTTATGTCCATGACTACCCTCTGAATGATCTTCCACAATTTCACCCTTAATCAAGCTCCAAAATACTAGTTATGACCCACAAAAGTTTTGAATATTTTACATTTTTAGCCCAATATTCTATATGTGTATTTTCTCTCTTTTCTTGCACATTTTGTGTACCCAGATTCCAAATTTGGTTTCATGGTTGACTTATGTGGCTCATAATATTTCCATAGAATACTCTTATGCCTCAAATGGACTTCTGAACAAGGAGTTATTCCCTCTGGAAGTAAGATGGTGTCATAATTTTACCTTAATTATTTCTGTTGTAAATTTTTCATAGAAGCTTTGTTTTGCACCTGGAGTATCTTGTTGTATATCTCTCTCGAATTTATTTTATTTAAGTTGCAAAAATAGAGTCTACCTAGGAACACTATTTACTCGTGGGTGTTGATTTCCTAAAAACATTATTTAGGTCCTCAAAATCACCCCACAAGTTTAAGAGCTTTAAAAAGATAAATAATTCATAGACATTTTACTATTTTACTGTTATAACAATATTTTAAATATGATTCATTGATCCTTTAATCCTTTCCAAAATCCTTAGATCATTTTCCATCATCGATCAACAACTTAAAACAATATGTACTGTTGATCCGAGCTCCATCGGTGACCAACAATCGACGTTTTCCTTTGGAGGTACACAAAATTTTTCCAAAACTATTGAATCAACCCTTCACCACTGTCTCTTTCCTTTAGAAACCAATTTCAATTCATTTCTAAACCAACTGACATGACCAACGACCATCAACTGTCGAAGATTTTTGTTAGCAAATTAAACTCCTCACCAATTCGGTCAACCTGATCATCGGCCACAGACCATCTCTTGGATGAAATTGCAACTATGATGACATGGCATGACACATCATATTGGGTATAAAATTGGTTGACATGGCATGGAAGATGGATGCTGACATGAAATGAAACATCATCACCCTCATTCCTTCATCGATGATCAAAACTTCTCTTAGGTGAACTTAACACCTCTCCAATTATATTGATCCCTAACCATAGACTGTCAATGATCCATGCTTTCTCTTTCTCAATCAAAAGACTTTTCTAAAACAACTGACTTTACCATCGGTCATCGACGATTTTTTTTGGAAAACAAAAAACTGGCAAATATTCTAACTCAACTATCGGTCATCAAAAAATTTTGTTGGTGACATAAACACTTATCCGTTTCATCCAAACTAACCATCGACCATCAGGGAATTCTCTTGGAAAACTCCAACACTTAGAAAATTTTTGATCAAATACCCGATGAATTTGGACCATCAATCTCCCATTCAAAATGATCTTGGTCATTGGTCCATAAAACTTTGCCCAACTCTGCCAACAAGTCTCGATTTTTTATTTTCTCTATTTTCCAAGTTCCGAAAACAAATCGTGACCGTCGATCAACTCCAACTTCCCAACAACTAAAAATGAATCCAGAACATCGATCTGCACAACCTTCCAAATGGTCTAAAACAAATCTTGGATATTTATATGATAAACCTTTCCAAACTCCAAAAACCTTTTGAGTTTTTAAATTTATCAAAATGAATCTAGGTCGTTGATCTCGAGAGAAAACGTGATCTCGACCATCGATTCATCAAACTATACCCAGCTCTACAATGACCATTAAAATGCGAAATTCAAAATTCCATGTTGAATTTTAACTTTGCAAATATACACATTTACTCCATTAAACCTCTTTTCAAAGTTTATGAGGCAAATCCAACCCGAATTTGCACACAGATTTGGGGAATTTCACTTTGATTTTTCATAGTTTTTCCTCAAATTCGCATTGACTGAAATTTGTAACAACAATTTTTCCCAAATTTGTAGTGTTTCTTATCCCATGAAATCCCATTTTTTGAACCAAAAGCTCTGATAACATTTTGTAACATACTCCCAACCCAACTCAAGAACAGTATGTGTAGAAAACACATTAATACATAACATGTTCTTCTAATTAATTTCATGTAGCTTACCAACTACATATCACATACACATTTAACCATTTCACTAATATCATAGTTCTAAATGAATCTAACAACATATATTAAACATGAATCCATCTATTCAAGAAAACAACAAGCACACAAAATTCATATAAACCATTTCACAACAGAGTAAACATAGTACACAACATAACACTTATTTGTTAATAATTAACCAACTAGCTGCATATGAAGAATGAACCACCCAACTATAGGTCTTGTTGTTCATTTTTTGTCCACAACAGACCACTCCCAATCTAAGTCTATGAGTCCATACAGATATTTGACTCTCTTGGTTGTCCACTCTCCATGCGTAGTAACCCCAAAACCCAGGTTCTACTCTTATGACAATTACAATCCCCCATATCTCTTCCCCACCACCTATGAACCCCAATGAATGTACCCCCTTAATCTATCATAGTACCTCAAGATATACCATTCATTTATTAGGGCTTCCAATTCACTCGGTTGACCAGGAATTCTCATTTACAAATTTCGAGGATATCTCAGCGGCCAAGGGAGTGCTCACTACAACTTGGGTGAACCAAATGATAGAACACTAAATTCAACTCGAGTCATTTCCAATGGATGTGACTATTTGGAAGGAAAGAGTAGGCACCTATTTATTGCATACAAGTTTCATGAGTCAAGGCTTTAGGTGGAGGGAGTTCACACAATATCTAAGAGACCACATGGCACACAAGATCAAGTAGAGACTATAAGGAAAAAGAATTTGACCAAGTTGATGAGGTGACCGGGTGAGCCATATCTGTTAGTGCGGTAGGGAGTTGATTGTGTGAAGGAAGGAAAGTTAGGAAGTCAACTTATCCAAGTTTCTTGGTAACATTGGAATGCATTGTGGCTCCCCTCTTGTACATGTAATGTAACTTGTAACATATTTTATCATTATTATTATGGGTGTTAGGACCATATAGGTTCCATTGAACCATAAAAATCATGCCATTATCATGTGTTGAATTTTCTCTCTCATACTTGTATACTTGTTATGAGTTGTTAAACTAAACCAAGTGTTGTTGCAGTGGTTTTTCCATGGGTAGATTTGCACCTAGTAGATTTAACATGTAACTGTTAAGTGTGTTATGGTTGACTCTTTGTAGATAAAGTATGGTTATGAGAATGCCTTGAGTGAAGAGGCATATTCAAGGTGAAGTAATGTTGAGTTTGTCTAGCCACCGAGTCCAAAGCACTATGGTGCCACATGACCATAGGAACTTAATGACTTGGGAACTCTAATTTGAGGTAAATATTTTGGGTAGAATGAGAATTTATGATGGGTGGTATCAAAGGAGATTGAAGATATTTATTTTCTCTTCATCACTCTCACCACCATGATAGGTATTATTTCAGAATGTTTTGGTTTGAAACTCGACCATGTAGTGAGTTGGTAATTCCATCATGTAGGGGAAGGACTTAGGACAACACAATAGGCCATGTTAAGGGATAAGAAAAAATCTAGTGAGATTGAACATATTCATACTTGGAATGATAGGGCTTGGGTGGTTTTGGTGACAAAGGTGCCATAACCCATTTTTCATAGTTGGTTGAAAGTTAGTCACGAATATTTGGAGAGTGTTGGAAACTCTTCACCTAGGTTGAATTTGTGACAGGTGCATATGAGAGTTGTGAAGTTAAGATTAGGTGAAGTATTTTGGGCTCATGGAAGAATTAGGAATTTCACTAGACAACTGAAGACTTGGGTCATAGATCCATGAATTTTTTAGTAACTTGGGAAAATGGTCATGGTAGGCTCACATGTGGAAGGCAGTGATGGAGAGAAAGACCCAAAATAAAGGATCGACTGAATAACTTAGAGAAAATATTTTAACAAATGATGAATTGACTATGTAAACATGGTGAGAAGGATGAAACAATGGAGGAAAATATGATTTGATTGCTATAATTATTTAACGTTTCCATAAGGGAGAGCCAACAGAACACATGTGTCATCATGAGATCCTTGAACAAAAACATTGTAGATAGATTGAAGGCAATGGAGTATGCATTGAATTGTTTCATGCAGTAGTTGAAAGACAAAGAAGACACCATATCAGTGTTTAAATGAGTTTTTTCTAGTGGGAAAATTTCATCTGTCATGTCGATATGAATCGATATCAAGGAACTAGAATTGTATTATGGAACCCACAAAAATAAGTTTCTTAGTAATTTATGTTGGGAAATTGAACAATACTTGGAGAAAATGAACAGAAGTTCAGATAAATCCAAGGTGAATGCATATGCAATTTTATTGATAGGGAATATGAATCTTTGGTGTAGGAACCATGTAAAATACTTAAACATTGGGTTCTCTACGAAGAATATAAAAAATTAGGCAAAGATGAGAGATGCCTTGAAGGTATAGTTTGGTACAATGAACCAAACACGGATCACACAAAATAAGTTGTTGGCACTTAGGAAGATATGGTGGATCCAATCCTATATCAATGATTTTTCAGTACTTATGTTGGATATCAAAGAGATTTCAAAGGAACATAGGATTTTCCACTTTATAAATGGTCTACAGTTGTGGGCACAAAGTGACCCGTGACACAAAAATGTGCATACTCTTGCAATAGTGATCACAACAACAAAAAAACTATTTGACTTCAAGGGTAAAATCGAAGACAAATCCAAGGAACAATTAGGACACTCAAGATAAAAAACAACAAGGAAATATCAAGATGAAAGACAATGGGAAAACCAAGATGACTAAGAAAGGAATTGAAGACAAATCCAAGCAAATGAACGCACCAAAAAAATAGAGTAAGCATGTCTCATGTTGGATTTGTGCCAAGGGGAATTTTGCAAATAGTTATCCATTGAAGCTGAATTTGACCACTATGGAGCAAGCAGATAAGCCATATGTGGCAGCCTTGCAAATCTTGGGTGTCATTTTGGATGAATAATCTAGGGAAAGCCATGAGAAAGATGTATTGTATCTTTTATATGTTCTGATCAAACTCAATGGTAAGTAGCTAATTACGATGGTCAAAAGTGGTGTGACTGAAAAATGAATAAGGGAGAATGTGGTGTAGGATATTGGGTTAAAAATTGAGTTGGTGTATACAAACTTTAAATTTGTCAATTCATAAATGAAGAATTTCATTGGTAGAACCAAGGAGATTTCATTGAATCTTGAACATTGGAGTAGAAGTGTGAGTTACACCATAATATATATGGATGGTTTTGAGGTTTTCTTGGTTCAAGAGTTCATGTGGAGGGTGAAGGGAACACCCATACATAAATTATACAGTTTATCCATATTTTCTGGAAAACTTCCATGTATGGTTCTTTCCATGAGGAGAAACAAAGAGGAAATAAGTTGAATGGTTTCCTTGAGACTGATTATTGTGAACAATCAAGGTGCCAACTGAATTTGTGATAGAGAAGTTAGATGAGGCATATTGATGGTTGGATGCGAGACTTTAGTAGGATAAATTGACCTAATGGATGAGGAAACATTAGAAATCATGGAGTATCGACTCACTCAACTTGAAGGTATCTTGGAGACTATGGTGATCATAGTAGATACATTGGATAATGTGTTTTTGAGAAGACACAATGTTCTAGAGCAAGAATTGGTGCAACTTGTGACCAAGGATACACTTGAGTATTTTTATTAGCGTGGGAAGATCCCATATGCAGGCCATCAAGATAAGAAGGAGACCCAATAGCCTTGGTACGTTGGAACCAAGGAATAAGTCAAATCATTCTTAGGTGCATGTAATGCCCATCAATATATATATCTAACATTGTTATATTCACGAGCATCTATTTTTTTAACAGCATAATACAATATCTAATCAACATAATATCAATCTGCTTACCAGCAACTTAAACAGTTTAGATTCATCAAATAAATCCATAGCAGAATAAATAATTACATAACTCAACAAGGTACCTGATTCTGATGCTATTTCCATTGCCAGCTGCCTTCCTTCTGCTACCTGCCTTCCTTCTGCTACCTGTTACACAGTCCAATCCTGCAAACACAGAAAATAATTGCCCAACACAGTCCAATCCTGCAAACACAGAAAATAATTGCCCAAAACCTCCTGTCCACCCTGCCAACTAG
>ML779203.1:942355-963926 GCA_009831015.1 Picea engelmannii | reverse complement strand
TTACTAGTCTTATCCTTTAATTAATGGTTATTTTAAGTATGGGTCACGTTATCCCTTATGGGATACGTAACCCATTTAAACTTATATTTTTATTTTCCCCTTTTTTAATACATCAATCAATTACTTTAACTAATAATCAATTAGTCACTGACCACTAATCTAATACTAAACCATTTAATGCCTCATTTAATAATTACACCTTCATTAACCCTTAATCAAGGGATTAAATCATATTTCAGCTTAAGTATAATCCAAAAATAATTAATTAATAACTTGTAATCAAATTAAGGTTATATCATAATTAATGATAATTTAGCTAGTGTTTCAGATTATTTATGAAATTATTTACAGTAATAAGAAAAGGGTCATTACAGTGCACCTGGACAAGGAGAATTGTTGAATGACCTAGAAGTCAAATGACTCTTGGGGGAGTGAAAGGAAAGAATCAAGTCAAACATGCCTCTAGTAATGTATTTGACAAAGAAGTATGACGAACCTCCATTAAAATTGAAGGAATGAGTTGATGACACCAACGATGGATCGAGTAGAAATTTTCCATCATATTTGCGTTGAAATCTAGTGCATTAGATCACTGCTACAAATAGGTAATGGATCCTACTGTTTCCTTGGAAAAAGGTGTCCGAGCACATTTTAGGATATAAAGACTTGGCATATTGTTGGATCGTACGAGATGACTTGATATAAGTGGTAAAAGTGGAGGCGTTTTCTAAGATCATGCTGAGTTGCATAGAGTGATCAAGTCATGGAAGGACACAAATGTTTGGACATGGGAAAGTGACTTCTCATATCCCGGGGAAAATGGTTCAATTAGATACCCAACTAGATTAAGGCATGATTTGTACCAATGAATGGAAAAATGGATAGATGGGTAAATGTATAAATGAAGCAGTGGATCAGGAAGGTGCAACACTTGGACAAATTTGGAAATATTTCTATGGGAATATTGGTGGCAATTATTGTAGTAGGAAGTAGTAGCAGAAAGAGAATCGAATTGTAGCAAGTTAGCGATAGTGTGATGTGACAAAGAAGAGTTGGGAAAGGAGAAATTCATCCTTGGAGTTGGGTGAAGTGGTCATGTTCACTTGGGTAGAATATCTTGTAGGAGTTAAGTGTAGTACAGTGAAGTTGGCTCATAGAAACTTGATTTGTATAGATTTATAAATTTGGGGTTTCTAGTTAGAAATGTCACAAAACGTGGGTTTTCTAGCCAAATTGGTTTTATATGGAGGCATGAGTTCGTACAATGACTTAGTGATCAAATATGTTATGGATGTTTCCAAGGACAACACTGGATTTTTTGTGGGGAGTATTTCAAGAATTCATCTAGGAGGGTGTGAGGCATCTCTACCCAACTGTGATAGAATCCTTGGTAGGAAGGTAAGGTGTGGATATTCGTGTTTCCTAGACAACCTAGATATACAATCACTCCTACAATTAGACAGGATGTGCTATAGAAGATCCAAAGTTGGATGCACCATGAAGGGCATGGACTTGGACATATGAATCGAGGAGGCATGGACTTGGACAAATGACTTGAGGAGGCATGGACCAAGATATATTCATATGAGCACTCCACACTTTGGTTTTGAAAAAGTGGATAAGGCACCTTAAGGTACATGTCACCGTGGATTCTGACCATTAGATGTAATCACCAGACATGCGTCTTGGGCACACCTTCCTTGGGAATATTGTAAGGATGAAGTTATCTCAGTTGGTTTCCTAATCTTGATTAATTGGATAGGGCCGAATTGCACATGGAAGAGTTGTAGTTGTGGATGACACCATCAATAAGGAACGTAGTGGAATAATCATAACTTGGGAAGAACGAATGAAATAATGATGAGTCATCTTTAGTCATTTTGAAGGGATGTGACTCTTCAAAAGGAAGAAGTAGGGGCCCATATATTGGAAACTAGTTGGACGATCTAAGGAATTGGGAGGGGGGTGGTGATGGGGGAATATCAAGACAAGTTAAAGAGATCACACAACACATAATATCAATTAAAGAAAATAAGGAAGAATAATTTGGATGAATTGATGAGGAAATTGGGTTAGCCATACCTATGGGTGTGGTGGGGGATTTATTGTGCAAAGACAAAAGGCACGTGAGGAAGTTGATTTGGTCGAGTTTCTTTGTAAAATTTTAATGATTTGTGACTCACCTATTGTACATGTAATGTAACTTGTAACATCTTGTATAATTATTGTTATGGGTGTTAAGTATGTCTTGGTGTCTCCCAACCATAACAATTGTTCCATTGTCACGTGTTAAATGTTCTCTTATATACTTGTATACTTTTGTTGATTCATATGAGTTTTTAAAATTAATCAAGTGTTTTTGTATTAATTTGGCCATGGTGGGGCATGTTCCTACTATATTTAACATGTGAAGTTTAAGTATGTTGTGGAAAAGAAATTGTATATCAAGTCTAGTTATGTATGTTCCTTGAGTGAAGAGGCATAGTTCAGATTAAGTAAGCTCGAGTTGGTCTAGCCACTGATTTTGAAACACTACAAAGCCACATGGTCATAGGAATGAAATGACTTGGGCACTCCAAGTTGAGAAAATAAATTCAGGGAGACTAAGGGATCTTGACATAAGTTCCCTAAATTCCTTTTCCATGATTACAAATAGAAGTAGTTCACTGAAAAATACAAGTTTTTAAATCTTGTACCTACACAACTTTTAACACTTTTTTAATTGAAAACATGAAAAATTGTATTACAAAATTGTAGCTAGGATAAACAACTAAAGTACATGTTATTATTTTCCAAAGTTTCTAAGAAAAACAAACACATTCTTATATGAAAAAAGTAAATATTACATATGTGCTCAGTAAAAAAATCCCAAAAATTCTTACATCTATATATTCTGGGAAAAACAAAACCTATAATATTCTAGTATATTTAAATAACATTAAGACTTGGAAAAATATATTGCAGTTGATAGCTTCTTCCAATCCAACATTGGAGGGAAAGGAATCATGTTTTCTAAGTTCCATGTCCTCTATCAGTTGGTGGAATATTCCTTCTTCCTTCAAGTTCCCTTCAAAAGGATTTCTTGACATCCTTTGATTAGAGGCCCCTAACTAATATTCTTTACTCAAATTTACAACCATGTTTCTCATCTTATTACATTTGTCTTCCAAAGTGGAAATTTTTTGTTTTGGTTGAACAAGTTTACTCATGATTGAGGTGATTGAGGAAGGTGCACTAATGGTTATCTTCATGGACCTTTTAGGTTATTGAGAAGAGGGATGTTTTACTTCCTTTTAATCCATGGAAGAAACATACATATTGGGGCACCAACCAAGAACCAATTTCCTCCCAAGATATCCCACTATCAACAAAACAGGAATCTCACTATTCGACAAACAACACAGTACCACTAGGATGCCACAAATTCCATGAAATTCAAGGATTGTTAAACCCATTGAGCTAGGACACAACTATGCTAATAGAACATACCCCCAAGAAAAGTAACCAAGGACACTAAAATTGATCTATAAACTATTGTGGATATTCCACTAGAATAACACATCTTGTATTATATTGATATTTTTTTTATGTAGGTTTGTTTCCTTATATCTCATATTTGTTAGCACTAGATTATTATTCAAATTTATGAGAATAATTGAAATAAAAAATAAAAATAAGAAGAATATAAACACACCATAAACAAAAATGAACACAATATATATCCTGAGAAACATAATGTGGGAGAAAACCTATCTAGAAGGTGTTGCCTATGCTTTTTTCTCTTTTCTTTAGTTACGAAAAAAAATTACAAAGAAAGGGGAACTCACTATGGATTTGTATTTGACACTATGGCCTAATTTTTTTTTATAGAATCTCCTACCTCCTCTATTATTCTCTCAAAATACCACTCCTAGAGGATTTTATGGACTATGGAACAAGTACACGTTAAATAATGGAACCCTTTCTCCTCCTAGTGGCCCATTTTTTAGCATTGATTAATAGTTATCTAGGGTTAGAGTTTTTTCAAGACTCTAAACTAAAGTAGTGTTAGAGTTCATACCTTCTATAATATTATTGAAATTCAACACATGTGTGAGTAATGGGGGTTGGAATGGAATCCACTCAATACCATTGTGGTCAATAAGGTCAGTCAACTTGTAGGAGGCATACATTTTTCATATGAGATCTAGTTGAGGTGATTTTCACACTATTGGAAATGCATCCATGTGTATAAAAAAATCAAGGGGATGGGAGGTATACTTTAAAATTTTTGACCCCAAGAAATTCCATTTCATTCCTCAAAATTGATCTGGAAGGTTCCAGACCTCAAATATCCAAACTAATACTTGCTACTAAAATGGGCCCTACAAGCCAGTTCCTCAAATTTTCCCACCTAGAAAGTACCAGGATAGATGCAACTTTATATAATTATCCCATATAGATCATACCTCCCCATTGTGGGAACCTTTTGTCCCCAAAATTATTTTACCAAATGAGGTGAGGAAGTCTTTCCTCTACCTTCTCCCCATAGTATCATTTTTATTTTCTTTAAAGTTTTCCTTTCAACTGAATCTGTCAAAGGTCATGTTTTCCCCATATGGTGGTTTTGGAATTATTCTATAAATATATATATATATATATATATTATTCCAACTTCACTTGATATCTTGGTGTTAATCCCTCTATGGTAGGTAGGACCAACTCCTTGGTTTCTTTATCCAACATGGATGGCTCCACATTCTCCACATTTACTACTGAGTAAATGTGCATGTATGGGCATTGATTGACTATGTAGGCATTATCATCCACCTTCAACAATACCTAAAAATGGCCATAACATAAAACCTTTATCTTCCTACTAGGAACTTGTAGTCTTTCCTTGTTAATTTTTAGATGTAAGAAAAACTTTGTCTCCCACTTCAAATAATTTCTTAGTTATGTGTTGGTTATATCTATCCATATATATTTCCTAGTATTTCTTCAATGTCTCATATACTTGGAAAAATATCTACCTAATATTTAAAAAAAAATTATCCTCTTTTAATGATGTCTTCCCCCACACCTAGTTTCTATCCACAAATAACATCCAAGTGTGACCTAAATCAAGTTTTGAAAGAGGAATTATTGGTAGAAGTATGGACTGCTCTATTATAAGAGTGTTGAATGCATATCATATTTTTTTCCCAAGTCTTTGGATGTTTACGATTGTAACCTATCAAAATTTGTACCATTTTCATGTTGAATTCTTATATATACCCATCTATTTGTGTATGGAACATTGTAGATTTCTTCAACTTAGTGTCTGTATTTTCCCAAAGTGTATTTCAAAAGGCATTGAGAAATATTTTGTCCCTATGTGAGATGATGTTCCTTTGTATCCAAAAGTGCACCCACACTTTTTCAAAGAATATGTTTGTTTCTTGTTATCCACTTATGGTGTTCTTACACATAATAGGAACTCACAACTTGCTAAATATTTCAACTACCATAAACAGATAGTCATGTCTCTTCCTAGTTGTTGGAAAAGCACCCAAGAAATACATGGAAATGATTTCCCAAGGTCGAGTGAGTATAGGTAAGAGATGGTATAAACCTTCCTTTATATTACTATGATTTTTGGTACAACAAAATATGGATCCTCTGACATATAAAGATACATCTTCTTTCATTCTGGGCCAATACTAATACCTCTGTAATTTGGAAAATATCTTCTGAACACCAAAATGTCCTACAACCTTGGAGGTGTGAGCCTCTCTAATAATCTATAATATTTAAACTTTAGGAACATGGAGCTTGTATATATTGTAGAGAAACTCATTCTAGAGATGATAATCAACCTTATTGTCACATTATTCTACAAGAATGTGTCATTGTAGCTACTGAAATACCTCATTGAAGTTTTCATCTTCTATGTATGCTTCTTTGTATGGATGATGTTTGAAAGGATCCATGTGCATAAGAGTTCCAAAAGTTGTAATATTTGATGTGGGTGGCCTTGAAATCATGTCCAACAACTTATTAGTTCTTCCCTTTTTATATCTGATGACTAGATGACCTTTGTTGCAAAATCCCCATCCACTTATAATGCCTGGTTTGTTGAAACTTACTCTATGCCTATGAATACTATAGTCACTGATGATCGTGTGGATAATGATTTATTTTCTCATTAGATAGTGCTTCTATTTATTAACATCTTGAACCAAGGTGTATACTTCCTTATCATATGTAGGGTAGTTTAGGATTCCCCTATGAAACATATTAGAATGATAACATACTAGCTTACCTCAATGTACCAAAACTACTCCCATATAATATCCACATGCATATGTCTCCACTTCAAAAGGATTATAGAAGTTAAGAAATGTGAGAAATGATGCTTCACTGATCTTTTGTTTTATCTCATAAAAGTATTTTTATTGATTCTTTCCCCATTGTAAACTGTTAGCACTACCAATGATGGTATGGAGTGGTGTACCTACCACTGAAAAGGATTATATGAACTTGTGTAGGTACTTTTCTACGACAAAAAATATCCTAAAATTAATGACATCAGTAGTAAATAGACTCTTGATGGTGGCCTCCATATTTATGGAATCTATCTTTATTTCTCCTCCACCAATCACATACCCTAAATACACCAATGATTGATAAGAAAAATCACATTTCTTGACGTTTTCCAATAAATGATTCTTTTTCAAAGTCACTAACACCTACATGAGATTTTATATTCCAACGTACAAATATAAACCAATATTTTTTGAATCCACTAAAACCCATCAAGATGAACGAAAACTTCAACAATTTTTATACCCAGAAAAATTATTCACCAAATAATAAATCTGAAATTGCATTTTAATAGTTACAACTAGGTTTCTTCACAAAATAAAATCCCACAGTAGAAACAGATAGCAGGAACAATGTAGAAGGTAACATCAATCATATCACACAAGAGACAACAAAATTTTTCAGTAAAATAACCCCTCGAAAAATCCAATGTGGGAAAACTAATTCTTCAGTTTATGGATTTTTATTATGAAGAATAAAATATAGAGATCTCTTACAAAGAATATTGATTTACAACAATGTATAAGGAAACACCAATGAAAATTCTTCCCAGTACCCGTACGCCCGTCTCCAAACCAAATCGAACCCAACAACAAAAAAATCGGCCCAACAAACAAGCCTCTATGCAAATCATACAACCCAACAACATTGTCTCTGTCACACATGTGGCTCTCTTATATCTATACTACAGACTTTGAAAAACACTTAGGAAGCAAGTTGATCCACCTATAAAAAATCTCCTCTGTCTTCTCTATAATTTGCCTCTAGCAAACCCTCAAGCAATTCGCTTCTCTCCCCTGCAAGTCACCCTCTCTCAAGTGCATAATGCTCCCAACCACCAACTCAACTTCCTTTTGTCTCGATCAGACAGAAAAAAAACCCTATCTAGAAAGAGATCAAGGGATGAGATCAACCCTCACTCTCTCAATGAGATTGATGGCTAGGATTAAAAAACCATCACTTAAATTATTTTCAATTTTAGCTTTAGGAAAAAGTGCTCATTAGGTCAACATTAAAATATAACACATTTAATTTTCTTTTTCTATGTTAGACTTAGAAACAAAGATTTAACCCATCAACTTGACTACCTTCATTGTCCCCCTTCATTCTACGATGCCACCACATGGAAGAATACCTTCTAATTTTCTCTTCTCAACAGTCCCTCTTAAAAAGGAAGGGATTCTGAACCAACCCCATCTGATCTATGAACTTCATGAATTTCTATTTTCATAGTGCCTTGGTAAATATATCTTCCATCTGATCATCTGTCGGTATGTATTGAACCCTCACATCTCCCCTATGTACACAATATTGTATGAAGTGATATTAGATTTCTATATTCTTTCCATGATCATGAAACACAGTATTCTCAGAGAGCTTGATGCAACTCTAATTATCAAAATGTATTACAGTAGCCTCTAACTCCTTGTTGAACAATCCTAAAAACAACTTCCTCAACCACAGTGCCTCACATGCTGCTAAAATAGCTTCCATGTACTCTGCCTCAATAGATATTAATTCCATTGATATCTTCTTCCTGTTGAACTAGGATATAATACATGATCTGATGTTGAAGCAACACCCTGAAGTTCTCTTCCTGTCCTCTGCAGATCCTGCCTAGTCAACATATATAAAACCTGTCAATCTCACTCCATCACTTTGCTCATACAACAAATAGTACTCCATTGTACCTCTCAGGTAGTGAATAATGTGCATTGAATCTATATAATGCACTCTCTATGTTTCCATGATCCAGATAGATGTTAGTGGCCTCCCACCTATTCCAACTGGCCCATTTTGGCAGTTTTCGGGTCCCTAACTTCGTGGGTCGTTTTGAGTCCCTAAGAAACATTTTTAGGGCTCGCCACAATCATATTGTAAATGTAGTCATATATTTGTGGAAACATGTGTATTCCTTAGATATACCTTTCCAACGAGATATCGTGCGCCTAAAACAAAGATCGTATGCAAAAGTTATGACCCTGGGAAGTTGATGTACTAACTTACCCAAATGGGGCCCACATGAATTTTGTCGCTTCATCTCCTAGGGTTAGGTTTTTGGATGTCTAGGATTTTTTACATTCTTGTTTATTGTAAAAGGGCCTTCATAGCCTCATTGTAATCATATTCTTGCGAATGAGTGCAGTCGTCACATTTCTTCTGAGAGATAAGCCGCCACCATTCTAGCAATCTTGTTTTCCACTGCATTTTACTATTTCATCTTATTTCCTTATTGAATAGAAACCAGTTTGACTATAAATATGTTATTCAGTGTTAAATAATTTTTTATAATAATCTGTATTCATTTTGTTCTGCTCATAAAATCTAGATCAATGGTATTAGAGAGGTCTTCTCCTTGTCGTTCTTAATGCATGTCCCCAATGAGGTCAGGGTACAAAGAATTGGGTCTCGAGCTTGTTTCTCTTGATGAAAAAATCTCTCACACACCCAAGTGACCTCTCATGGTGGGAGAAAATAAATATGAAGGAACAGGAGATCCCTTCAAAATTTTTATTGAGGATTCCCTCACACAATGGAGGAACGATATGATGGATAGTTTTGTGCAAATCCTTCGATGACTACCAACATGCGACACATCTTCCTCAAATGGAGGCGTTGCACCCTTAAAGGTACAAATCAACTTCAACATTCTTATATTTGAAGTTCAGATAGACACAGATGTTATAGACAAATGGTTGAATCTTCTATAAGGGTATTTCTCTATCCATAACTTCTCGAATAGAGAAAATATTACTTTTGTGATCCCCAAAGTCGTTCCACATGTCAAATATTTGTGGAAAAATTTATGTGAGAAGAAGGAAACAGAGGAACCCTCATTATTTAAAGTTGTGATAACCTGGGAGTCCTTCAGGGGTTCTATTAAGGAACAATACTACCCTGTTGGAAGTTATGACAACCTGTACACAAAATGGACCACACTGTAGTAGTAAAGAGACCAAGCAGTGCCTAAGTTCACAAATATATTCCATACCTTGCACACCAATATGGGTATCACATATTCTGAGTGACATATGGTGCTCAAGTATCTTGGTGGTCTACATATATACATCCAGGTTGAAATGGAGTTATTGGAAATCTCATCCTTGGGAACGACCTACCGATATTCCATCAAAATAGAGGAGAAGCTCAAACAAAAGAAACGAAAATTTGGGCC
Organism: Picea engelmannii; assembly: GCA_009831015.1. Classification (NCBI taxonomy): domain Eukaryota; kingdom Viridiplantae; phylum Streptophyta; class Pinopsida; order Pinales; family Pinaceae; genus Picea; species Picea engelmannii. Next base: position 954,187 of record ML779203.1, on the reverse strand, counting down.
TGGGAACCCCTCATAGCAAAATCCAGGAAAGGGCAGCCCCAACCCACAAAAAAAGGACAGATCAAAGAAGGACCACCTTAGGACAACTAGTCCAGGCCACAAGAAAATAAGGACACCGAAAAGACAAAGAAAGATATCAGGAAGTGGTGGGACTTTCATAAGAGCCCCTGGAATAATATTGTTGATCACCGCTCAAAGCAGTCGTTGGTGGCTGAGGTGGAAGCCTATGAATAAGATGTGGGTTCCGAATCTAAGTCAGAACTAGAAAGGGTGAGACATATCATTCACGCAGAACCCAGTGCTACTGTTGCAACCACCAAGATCCAACCCGATGAACCAAACAACCCATAGGAAGGTGAGCACATTTTTCATTCACAGATGTGGGTGAAGGGTACCCCACTGCACTTCATCATTGATAGCGGTAGCCAGAAGAAACTCATCTTAGAAGAGGTTTAAAGTGACTTTCTCTACTAACAATGACACACCCACATCCCTACACCATCGGATGGCTCCGCCAAAGACGCGACATCTACGTCATCCAAGAATGTCGCTTGTCATATGGAATCAAGCCCTTCAAAGATGAGGTATCGTGTGATGTTTTCCCACTCGAAGTTTTTAATGTTATTTTGTGCCAACCATATTTATGGAAAATCCATGTTTTATATCATTGCAGGCCTCATAATGTTATTATTACTTTTAACAAGAAATTGTACAGGATACCCGAGGGAGTCCCACCTAGTGTTGTTTCCTTGATATCTGCCAAGAAATGCAGGAATGTCAACTCTCAGATGGGGAATTTTGTCTTCTTTGTGATTCTCTCTCATAATGAGTGAAATATCACAGCCGCATCTAGGGTCTCCACGACCGACCTCTCCACACAGTAGAAGCAAGTGGATAAGTTCATGGAAGAATAATCATATATTTTCTCCTCACCTACTAGGGTACCTATGCACTGTCAGGTCAAGCACCCCATCGTTCTGACCCCCGATGCATCGCTTCCCAATGGGCCAATCTACCACCACTCTCTATTAGAGAATGAGTAGATCAAGCGACGTATCCAATAATTTCTCCACAAGGGGCATATCCGTCCCAGCTCATCACCTTAAGGGAGCCCAATCGTGCTGGTACAAAAGAAATATGGAACATGGTGACTCTGCATTGATTACAGGGCCCTGAATAAAATCACAGTAAGAAATCAGTACCTGATTCCCCGAATCGACGACCACCTTGATCAACTCATGGGGGCCAAATACTTCAATAAGATTGATCTGAATTATGGCTACCACCAGGTCCCGATAGAAAAGACATATATATGGAAGAACGCCTTCAAGTCCAAGGAAGGTATTTTTGAATGGTTGTTCATGCCCTTTGGTTTGAAAAATGCTCTAGACACTTTCATGAGGATGATGGAAGATATCCTATGACCATTCACCAATAATGTTTTTGTGGCGTATTTGGATGACATTCTCATTTACAACAAGACTTGGGCAAAACACTTGCAACATATTCTGCAGCTTCTGCACACCTTATGACAACACAAGCTATACGCCAACCTGGAAAAAACATCCTTAAGCATGGACACGGCTCATTACCTGGGATACATAGTTGATAAACATGGTGTACATATGGATCCAACCAAGATCCAATTCATTTGTGACTTTCCAACCCCAACCACACTCACTGGGATTCATATCTTCTTGGGCCTTGCCAATTTCTACTGCAGGTTTGTGTTGGGATTCTCCCATATTGCATGAGCCCTCAGCCAAGTAACCAGGGGTGGTGGTAAGGATAAATTTGTGTGAGGATAGTTCCAACAACAAGCATTCAATGATTTGAAGCAGTTCTTGTGATCAGTCCTAGTACTTTCACTACCAAACTTGCATCAAACCTTTGAGATTGAGACAAATGCTTCATACTATGCTATGGGTGTCATTCTCACTCAGCATGGCCACCCCATGGCCTATCATAGTGAGACACTATCAAATGTTGTTCGTAAGTACCTTACTTATGACAAAGAAATGAACTCCATTGTGCAAGCATGCCACTAATGCAGAAATTACATTCTTGGGAAGGATACAGTCATCCACACTGATCAGAATCCATTGTAGTTCATGTAGACACAAGGAAAATTGCATAACGACTGTCATCAGAAGTGGTCCACATACTTGCAACAATTCCAAATCAACATCAAGTATAAAACATGAAGCACTAATCACGTTGTTTATTTCCTCAGGAGATTTCCATTCGTGACACTCACCAGAGTGCTAGACTCTTGTGACCATGAGACCCCTGGATGGCCCCAACTCTATGAGACAGACCCATACTTCGCCACAACCTACCAAATGTTGGACGCAAACGCAGTTGTCACTAATTTCCATCTTCAATATTGGATGTTGTGTCGAATGGGCCATATCTTCATTCCATCAAGAAAGTGAGAGAAGTTGATTTGGGAATCCCACTACAGTCAGTTGACATGACACTTTGGAGTCGAAAAGATAGTGGAAATGTTGCAGAAACATTTCTACTGGCCAAAAATTCGATAGGAGGTCAACAAGTATGTCAATTCTTGCACTTCTTGTGATATTTCCAAACCAACCACTAAGAAACAGGGCTTGTACACCCCTCTGACTACTCCTGACAGGCCATGGGAATCTATCTCAATGGACTACATGTTGGGCCTTTTGTCGACCAAGCGAGGAAATGACTGTGTTTTTTTGGTTGTTGATCTCTTTTCTAAGATGGAGATTCTTGTCGCCTGTAAGAAGAGAATCACAGCAGAGGCCACTGCCAAGTGCTTCTTTGAACGAGTTTGGGTACATTTTGGAATCCCACAAAACATTGTCTTAGATAGGGATATTGGATTTCTCAGCACATTCTGGTCGAGCCTCTGGTCACTGCTAGACACCAAGCTCACAAAATCCATGACCTTCCACCCCTAGATAGATGGCCAAACTTAGGTCGTAAATAAAATGATCATGCATATCCCACACATGTATAATTCCAAGCACCCTGATGTAGGAGCATCGCAAACAACAAGCGAGAGTGGGCGCAAGTGCCAACGCATTTTGGCACATGATAAATTGTTTGAAATGTTTTGAATTTGGATGCGCCAAACTTAAATGTAATAGTTAAGAAAGGGCGTACTTCTTGATTGTAATCAGACCTTGAGCATCCCTCTCTCGTCTGAAGGACTAAGAGGCATTTATGCTAGTAAATGTAAGTAGGTAGCTTTGATCTCATAGATTAGACAGTTTTAGGAGCTGGAGGGAAAAGGGATATAGACACCCTCACTTGTATCCTTGTAACATTAGCAGCATGATCAATAGAGCATAGAGAAGAAGAAGCAAAGAGCTATGTAGAATAACCCATGTACAAAAGTTCTGGATTAATATAAAGAGCTTTGATTAAGACTCATGGTGTTCAAATACTTTTTGTGTATGCATGATTAAATGTTATGCTCATGATTGTTTTACTCTTTCTGATATACATTTTCTTTAATTCCATGTATGTATGATTTCGTGTTAAGCATTCGAAGTCTGGGAGAGTAAGGAATGAGTTTCAATTGTTTCTCTGTCTAAGCAAGAGTTTTCCTGCAAGGAGTGCAGTGAAATTGTCCGCAAGGTGTGTGTTGACAGAAGTCAAAGTTTGTCTCTGGAAGCTCAGGAGGGATAACATTGTTCTCATTCTCGCAGAAGTGAAAGTTAAGAACAAGAGTCGTGCAAGGAGTGCGTAGGCCGAGTGAAATCTCAGTGTTTGTAACCTGAGTGAAATTGTTGAAAGACCGTTGTCGTAGGGAGTGCGCGAAGTCAAAGAGGTTCAAATACTTGGAAGTTTTTGAATAATTGTCGCAAGGAGTGCGCGTAGGAATTTTCCCCAAAGGACTTGAGGATTTTTCAATCAAGCTCAGGAGGGATAGGATCTTCGAAGTTGTTGAAGAAAATCTCAAGAGGGCTAGTTCCTTGAAGTGTCGGAAGGAGGCATAGTGACTTTTTTTGCTGGTGGATAAGTTTCATGAAGATGTACTTGTTCATTTCGTAGGAGTTGTTAAGGAGGCATTGGACAGTCGGAATTCTCCATGGAGAATTCGCGAAGTCCTGGAATCCTTCAGATCCTGCAGAGGAGCAAGAAGGTTACGGTGAGTTTTTTTCTAAGTGCAAGCTCAGGAGAAATCGGGCCCTAGGATTTGAACCAACAGGGGCCATTGGATCACTCACGAAATCTCATTTCGGGATTTCATGAGTTGGAGAACTAAAAGCCTTACCTCAAGATCTATGAGGTCGTGAAAGGCGAAGTCCCGAAGGGACGAAAGGGTTTGTGTGGGATAGTTATTGGTAAAGCACATCAGAACTTAGTATTTCAGGGTTTCGTGGGTTGAAGAGATGAAGGCTTAGCATCAGGATTCGTGAAGTCGTGAAGTCCGAGAACTCCAAAAAGGCCGGAAGTTCCATCGTGGGACCCGCGTTGACGACGTGTCAGAATTTCACCATTTTGGCATATCGAAGGATAAGAGGTCAAGAATTTTGTCTTGAAAGTCCCAAAGTCATGAAACCGTGAAAGAATATGAGTCGTTTTCTAGAAGGAGGGAACATGTCGCGAGATCCTCTCTATCGGTGATTCAGACATCGGGGTTCAGAAAAGGAATTCCTTCGACTTCGCGAGTAGAAAATTTGTGAGAGAATCACAGCCGTCCATTGGAGGAGGATAGGTGGCAGATATCTAGGGATCTCGTGAACTCGGAGGTTCGCAGGGTGAGAGCCCAAGAGTTGGCTGCTCCAAGTTGTGAAGCCACGAAATCGCGAGGAGCGAGGATAGCCATTGGATCCAGGTCATGGGAAGACCGTTGGATCAGGAACCCCATCGCATTTCATGCATTCGGGGGTTTAGAGGTTGAAAGGATTTTTTTTTTACATCAGAAGGCGTGAAGTGTTGAAAGTCTGGCACGAGGGACACATGGCAGAACCACGAAGTGGGCCCGGGAAATAGACAGATGAACATGCATCACCTAGTGGAAGGGGTCAACACTTCGTTGACTCTCGCATATCAGGAATTTGTGAAGTAAGAGAATGAGGGCTCAACATTGAAACATGCAAAGTGCCGAGGAGTGAGAGGAGCTTGCGTGAAGCTTAGCTGGTGGTCATGCGTACAGGGCGTTGACGAAAGAAGAGATATACCCATTTCACAATCTTGGGTATCGCAAGATTGGAGAGGAAGATTCGGGAGTCACGACTCACGAAATCACGATATTGTGAGCTGCGAAAAGGACCTGTGTATCGATAAATTGCATATTCCAGGGAGGAATCGAAAGGATCCACTTCAGCTCAAGGGGATAGAGAACGATCCTGTGAGCAGATCTCGGTCTAAGGGCCGATAGGTTTGTGTCAGTGTGGTATCAGAGCTTGACTCTGTTTGTATACTTCAGACAGGGAAAGTGAGAAAGAAATCTCCGCCATGCTGCCAAGAAGAAGAGACAGGCAAACACCTGATCCGCTAGAGGAAAGGGAAATGCCAAGAGGAAGGGGTACGAAGGTGCCAAATCCAACCATGGAAAGAGAGATGTGTGACATATGTGCCAGATTTGAGGACATGGAGATAGCACAAAGGTGCACGGCTGGTGTTGGAGATGTCAGTGATTTCGAAAGTGAAAATGAAGCTGGACATGAAGGAGAAGAATTCACAGTAGAAGATGCAGCAAATGAACACCTGATTAGGGTTGTTGCAAGAATGGGTGCTAAGGAAAAAATGGATATTCCAGTATATGAGGGAAACCTGGATGCCGAAGAGCTTCTAGACTGGATGAGAGCTCTAGACATATATTTTGACTATGAAGATGTCAAGGAAGACAAAAAGGTCAAACATGTTGTCACAAGACTTAAAGGACATGCAGCATTGTGGTGGGATGAGATACAAGCTGACAGACATTGCAAAGGCAAGCAGAAGATCAAGAGTTGGGATAGGATGATCACAAAGATGAAAGAGAAATTCAATCCCAGGGATTACCAAATTACTCTGTTTTGGAGAATGAAAAATTTGAGACAGAAGTTGATGCCAGTGAAGGAGTACACTGAATAATTTTACAGGTTGAACATCAGGGAAGGTCATCGGGAAAGCGATGATGAAAAAGTTGCCAGGTACATGAATGTTCTGAGATAAGACATTCAGGATTAGATGAGCATGATAACCATCTGAACGGTGGAATATGCTTATCAGGTGGCTCTAAAAGTTGAAGAGAAGCCCAGCCGAAAACAAGGTCAAAGAGGTCGAGGCAGAAGTCAGCCCAAAGGCAAATTAGTTGCCCAGGATAGAAATCAGAAACCCAAGGAAGAGTGGAAGAAACCTTAGACTCAAACTGAGAGAGGTGGAAGTTCACAGAGAGGGAAGCATACCGAACAAAGAGGTCAATATGCTGATGGAAACATTTTTCCTCATACCAGAGGTAGAGGAAGAGGAAGAGGTGGAGTGGTGAAATGCTTCACATGCGGAAAGGTCGAATATAAATCTTATGAATGTCCAGATAAGAAGAAAGAAGGTGGTGAAACTCACATTGCCGAAGAACAGAGGCAGAATGTTGAGGCAGAGGATGTTGAAGGAGAAAGATCGATGATGATGAAAAAAGTTCTCTTAACACCAGAGAAGGAGGTGGAGAGTTCGGTCCAAAGGAACAGACTTTTTCGGACCGCTTGCAAGACCAAAGACTGGGCATGCAAAGTCATCGTGGACAGTGGTAGCACAGATAATCTAGTTTCTACAGAGATGGTAGAAAAGATGGAGTTGGAGACAATTGAACATCCAAGCCCATATAGAGTTTCATGGCTACAAAAAGGACATCAGGTAAATGTCACTAAACAATGTTTAGTTGAGTTTAAAATAGGAGGGTATAAAGATGAAATACTATGTGATGTTATTCCCATGGATGTTTGTCATCTATTGTTGGGTAGACCATGGCAATATGACAGGAATGTGATTCATGATGGAAGGAAGAACACATACACCCTAGAGAAGAATGGGAGAACTCACATGTTGCTTCCAATCAAAGATAAGGAGGTGAAACCTGAAGTAAGAAACATTGTACTTATCATGAGTGGAAAGGAACTTCTTACATAGGTTAAGAAGAAGGAGGAACCGCAATTCATTGTGGTCAGGAAGCCTAAAATTGTTTTAACCAGTACAAGGGTAGATGATTTACCGGAAGAGGTTCAGAAATTGTTGGAAGAGTTTGCTGACATAGTAGCAGATGAACTACCTCGTTCGTTGCCACCGATCAGAAGTGTGAGTCATCATATTGATCTCATACCTGGAGCTAGTTTACCAAACAAAGAAGCATATAGATTGATACCACAGGAGAATGAAGAAGTCAAAAGACAAGTCCAAGATTTAATGGACAAGGGGTTGATTAGGGAAAGCTTGAGTTTGTGTGTTGTTTCGACAATGCTTAGTCCGAAGAAAGATGGAGGTTGGAGGATGTGTACTAACTCAAGAGCAATTAATAAGATAACCATCAGGTACAAATTTATATTGCCAAGGATGGATGATTTGATGGATTTCTTGAGTGGGGCCAATTTTTTTTCGAAGATTGATTTGAAAAGTGGATATCACCAAATTCGTATGAGAGAAGGTGACAAATGGAAGACATCCTTCAAGACTAACGAAGGGTTGTATGAATGGATTGTTATGCCATTTGGCTTAATGAACTCGCCAAGTAATTTCATGACATTGATGAACGAAGTCCTGAAGGATTTCATCAGAAAATTTGTCATTGTGTATCTAGATGACATATTGATTTTCAGTAAAACAGAGGCAGAGCATTTGAAACATTTGGCTACAGTGATGCAGAGGCTACAACAAGAGAATTTTCTGATAAACATGAATAAATCATCGTTCATGAAGACATAGCTCATTTATTTGGGGTTTGTTATTTCTGCAGATAAGTTGAGGATGGATCCAGATAAGGTGGAGGTAATTAAGAATTGTCCATCACCGAAGAGTATTCATGGATTGGCTAGTTTCTACCGAAAGTTCATCAGGAATTTCAGTGGAATTAGTGCACTGATGATGGACACAGTGAAGAAGAGACACAAGTCTTTTCACTGGACAGAAGAGGCTAAGAAAATTTTTAATTTGCTAAAAAGGAAAATCACGGAACAACCAATTTTGGTGTTGCCGGATTTCAAAAAGACATTTCAAGTAAAATGTGATGCAAGTGGATTTGCAATAGGGGCAGTCTTGAGCCAAGAAGACAGACCGATAACATACTTCAGCGAGAAGCTGAATGAAGCGAAAGTAAAATACTCCACGTACGGAAAGGAGTTCTATGTTATTATTCAGGCATTGAAGAAATGGAGGCATTACTTAATCCCTAAGGAGTTTTTCTTATACAGTGACAATCATGATTTGCAATTTGTGACTCAACAGGACAAGTTGAATCAAAGACATGTTAAATGGGTTGAATACATGCAGAACTTTACTTTTTTAATTAAGCATATTTATGGAACTGCTAACAAAGTTGTTGATGCTTTGAGCAGGAAATGTTTGTTGTTGCAGGAGTTCAAAGTCAAAACACTGGGTTTTGATGATCTCAGGGACATGTACAGAGATGATCCAGATTTTAAAGTGGCATATGAAGCAACTGAGAATCCAATTGTCAGGAATAGAAGCCAGTGGACAGAATACATGATCCAGGAAGGATTATTGTTTAAGGGTAATCAACTTTGTATTCCAAAATGCTCCATGAGGGAGAATTTGCTGAAGGAGAAACATAGTGGAGGATTGGACAAACATTTTAGTCATGACAAGACGTTCTCAAAATTAAACGAGTCATATTTTTAGCCAGGAATGAGAGCAGATGTAAAAATATTTGTGGACAGATGCAAAATTTGTCAGCATTCAAAAGAGAAGAGGCAGAATGCAGGATTTTATCAACCGTTACCCATACTTGACAGGCCATGGGATGTAGTCAGCATGAACTTCATATTGGGGCTACCGAGAACACAAAGAGGGTTTGACTCGATATTTGTGGTGGTAGATAGATTTTCTAAGATGGCACATTTCATACCGTGTCAGAAAACCAGTGACGCAACTCACATTGCGAATCTGTTTTTCAAAGAAGTCATTTGACTTCATGGCTTACCAAGGAGCATAGTTTCCGATTGAGACACCAACTTCGTGGGACACTTCTGGATAACCTTATGGAAAAAGCTAGGAACGAACTTGTTGTTCAGTTTAGCTTATCATCCTCAGATGGATGGATAGACAGAAGTTGTGAACATAAGTTTGGGAGACTTACTGAGGAGCTTGGTGTCAGAACACCACAGTCAGTGGGACAATATTCTGCCACGGGAGGAATTTGCTTATAATGATTCAATCAATAGAAGCACAGGGAAAATTCCATTCCAAATTTTTTATGGGATTGCAAGATACCAGATATATAAAATATGCAGAACATAAATTAAATGCTAGAAATAACAGAATAACAGTAAAATATCCAGCATAATCTTCACAATACACAGAAATGATATACGAAATAGCAACAGAAATAGCACTTTGAATCAGATAGCAATGTTCAGAGGCCTCTTCGAGGGGGAAACCTCCAGTCAAGCAACGCTCTGTTACAATAATATCCAAGCTAGGGTTTTTCATACCCTCGACCCTTATTTATACTAAATATGTCTATTAAGAGAAGCATCTAGAGGAAGATCCTTCTAGAAGCGGAAGCTTCTATTAGGTCTTCTTACATCCGCCTTATTATATTTTATTGAAAGGTCTTATTAATATTGAACTTTATTACATCTGAATACATTGATCTACCTATGTGCGGGTTAGGACCTTAACATGTCCACCCCCTTCAAAACAACCTTGTCCTCAAGGCTTGAGATGTGGAAACTGTTGCAGAATGGTAGTTGGTTCCCAAGTGGCATCTGCTGGAGTCATATCTTTCCACTGTACTAACACTTCCTTGATGGTTCTCTGACGCAAGCGGCGCTCCCTCTGGTCCAAAAATGCTTCTGGTTGTAGCTTCAGCTAACTATGGAAGGTTGGTTTGAAGTTGGCACCTGGTTCCAATCACCTTCTTCAAGCAGGAAACATGAAAAATAGGATGTAGCTTCGACTGACTGGGCAGAGCTAACTGATATGCGACTTGTCCCACACACTTTAGAACTGTGTAGGGGCCATAAAATTTGGGTGCTAGCTTCTGACACTGCTCGGCCTTGAGGGAAGTTTTCTTATATGGTTGCAGTCGTAGAAACACCTGATCCCCTTCTACAAATTGACGTTCCGAGCGACCTTGATCTTCTTGCTGCTTCATTCTATTCTGGGCCATGACCAAGTTCTCTTTAAGGGTATGAAGGATATCCTCTCGGAATGTAAGTGTTTGGTTGACTGCCTGGACCTTCGAGGTACACGGGAAGTATGAGAGAACTGACGGTGGCTTCTGTCCATACACTGCTTCAAAAGGAGTCATGCGAGTGGCTATATGGTATGTAGTGTTGTACCACCATTCGGCGAGGGGTAACCATTGAGACCACTGGTGTTGTTTTTCCGATTCAAAGCACCTCAGATAGGTTTCCAAACACTTTTTGATGACTTCCGTTTGACCATCTGTCTGGGGATGATATGTTGAGCTGAGATGCAATTGTCTGCCTTGTAGCTTAAACAGTTCTTGCCAAAAATTGCTTGTGAAAGTTGGGTCTCGATCAGAAGCAATAGAGTTTGGCATGCCATGAAGCTTGAAGACCTGATCCATGAAAATTTGGGCCACCGTGGATGCAGTAAATAGGTGGTGAAGAGCACAAAAATGAGCATACTTGGAAAGGCGATCCACCACCACCATTATCACTGATTTATTCCCCGATTTGGGTAAGCCTGTAATAAATTCCATAGAGATATCTTTCCAAATATCAGGGGGAATCGGAAGCGGTTGGAGGGTGCCTGGAGATTTGACTGTTTCTCCCTTGTTGCGTTGGCATACCTCACATTGAGCCACAAACTTACGGATGTCCTGTTTCATACCATCCCAGAAAAAATAACATTTAACTCTATCATATGTTTTGGTGAACCTTGAGTGCCCCGCTGTGGGTGTAGCATGAAGCTCAGAGAATACCGTGGATTTGAGCTTGGATTGTTTACTTAAATACAAGTGACCTTTGTATCGAAGCTCATCCTGAAGCCAAGAGTACCCTGGGGGAGCCTGTGCCTTGTTCTGCAGTTGTTGAATTAGATGCAAACTTTTGGGGTCTTGCAGCCATTCCTGGTGCACCGCTTGCAGCCAATCAGGTACAATGAAGGAAAGAGAAAAAAGGGATCCTTCATCTTCATATTTCTGGGACAGTGCATCCGCCACTACATTGTCTTTTCCCTTCTTATAAATGATCTCATAATCATAGCCAAAGAGCTTAGTGACCCATTTTTGTTGCTCCTGGGAGGAAATGTGTTGTTCCAGAAAGTATTTGAGGCTTTGATGGTCTGTCTTAATTTGGAATCGTTGCCCCAAGAGATAAGGATGCCATAATTCAACTGCATGCAGAATCACCAACATTTATTTTTCATAAATAGGTTTGCCCAGATTCTTTTCAGACAGTTGTTTGCTAGTAAAGGCCAAAGGTCGACCCGCTTGCATAAGGACAATGCCAATGCCTTTCCATGATGCATCGCATTCCAACACAAATGTCTTTGTGAAGTTGGGAAGAGCCAGAAACGGAGTGGTGCACATGGCCATCTTCAAAGTTTGAAAATCTTGAGCAGTTGCTGGGGTCCAAGTGAAAGAGTTCTTTTTAAGGAGAGTCGTGAGAGGTGCTGCAATCTTTCCATAGTTCTTGACGAACTTGCGATAATACCCTG